>JASSUY010006122.1:0-40048 GCA_032466535.1 Forpus xanthops | reverse complement strand
ATGCTCCCCATGGGATCCAGGGATGCTCCCCTTGGAAAGCTGGAGATGCTCCCCTGGAGCTCCAAGGATGCTCCCCATGGGATCCAGGGATGCTCCCCTTGGAAAGCTGGAGATGCTCCCCTGGAGCTCCAAGGATGCTCCCCAGGAGATCCAAGGGTGCTCTCCTTAGGGAGCTGGAGATGCTTCCCAGGGGAGCCAAGGATGCTCCCATGGGAGAGGTGAAGATGCTTCCCTGGAGATACAGGGATGCTCCCCCAGGAGAGCTGGAGATGCTCCCCCAGGATCCAGGGATTGCACACGTGCAATCTCTGAATGCCCAAAACGATGGCTCGAGTAACTCAGGGCAACCTAGATGTGTCCAGAAGGATTTCTATTTCTATGGGGCTTTTCCAAGCAGAAAAGGCAAAGGAACCAGAGCCCTCACAGCCTAGGGAAGGTCCTGCAGCCCCCCAGGACCACAGGAGCATCCTCTACCAGCTCTCTACCAGCCCCATAGATAAGAAAAAGGAGGAGTTTGGCCTTAAAGTGCATCTGGGAGGGCAGGAAGCGGGTCCAGCAACTCCCATCGAGCCAAAACCTCCCCCACAGTGCTCTTCCCACTGCTCCCAAAGCCAAGCAGGAAAGAGCCTGGAAAGGGGGCAGGAAGCAAAACTCCCCCCAAAAAACCAAGCTCCTGCCAGCAGATGGATGGAGGAAGCAGGGTTGAGAGTACCAAAGGAAAAGATAAGATCAGAGTAAACGATCCCAAGGGAAGCAGGACGCAAGCGTTGGCGCGGCCACCCCTCCATCCCACGGCACGTGGGGAGGAGCAGCTCTTGGACGTGTCTGTTTGGCATCCAGAGGGTTAACGGTGGCAAATGTGCTTTGTAAACATCTGAGTTTCGTGTTCCCTTCTTCTTTTTTCCTGTTTTTTTTCTGTAAGTGATTCCAGGGGAAATAGGGAAAGGAGAAAGCTGCCCACCCCCCAACCCCAACCCAGCGCTACCCCAAAGCCCCACTGCTTGGAGGCAATGCAGCCCCTTGAACCAGTGAGAAATCTCATTCCTCCTCTTCCTCCTCCCATCCTTTGCCTTGTTTTAACATAGAAAATACTCACTTATGTATTTACCTCTAATAAATGGAAGTTAGTCCCATCAAACATGCTTTTGCTTCGATATCAAGAATTGGTGCTGAACAACTCTTGGCTTGATATTAGAAACATCCCAACCCCCCCCTCCCAACCCTCCCCATCCCCATCCCGACAAAGAAGACAGAAATATCATGGAAAATACAGGTGACACCTACGGAGGACATGAGGGGACCAGCTCCGGGCCATTACATTCGTGCCTCAGCCCATGACAGCAGTGCTGTCCTCTGCCTGGTCCCAGAGGCATGAAGCACCCAGGGTCTGCCCCACCATCCTCTGTCTCCATGCAGAGACATCTGAGCCCCAAAAGCCAGCATCTGGGTCCCCCCCATAGCACTAAGGACCACGGGACCAAGCTGGAAGGGAGCAGAAGTGCACCACTGCCCAAAGGCAATCCCCAAATCCTGCCCTAAAGGAGGCAGAGGGGATGGTTTGCAACTCCTTGGCATCGCTCAGTCCCAAAACTGTCTCTTCCTCCCCTCACCACACAGGGAAAGGGGATGGCGGGTCCATACTGCTTTGCAGGAAAGGCCCTGAGCACCACAGCACCTTTTCCATGGCGCTGCTGCCCACTGAGCCAGGGCTCCATGCCATTCCACACACTGGGAATGGAGCTTGGCATCCCACCCTGGGTACCAGCAGCCTGCACGGCACCACTGAAACCCTGATGCTTGGAGATCTTTTGTTTGCTATAGAGGTATTGATGTGCCTACAGAGAAGGCACCCTGCTCCAGCCGGGCATGGGGACCTATGGGAACCTCAGCACGGCCACCCAGGCAGCTCCATAAACCATGGGATCCATAAGGATTAACACCAAGGCGGCAAGGATGGGTGCTCAATAGCACCCAGCAAGGTAGCAGCATGGGGAGCCTGTCCCCACAGCGTGTCCCCCTGTCCTGTGCCACCTCACAGGCCTCATCCTTCCCATTGAAAATAGCACCCCTGGAGCTGAAATTCATCTGGAAAGCAATAAAATCCAAAGAAGACACAGCCCTCAGTAGGAAAAACACCTCCTTACCGGCAAGCTGGCAGCAAATGGGGTGCCCAGGCTCTCCCCATCCTAGGGATTTTTCCCTTTTCCCTCCCTTTTCCATGTTTTTCCCTATTGAAACAGCAAACAGTAGCGATGCTGGGACGGCAGCCAGAGCCAGCGGAGCCCTCTGAGCCCCCACAGCCTTACCCAACCCTCCTCGGCCACCGTATTGCTCAAACAGCACTAGGCATGGATACAAAAATAAAACAGCTATGTGACTTAGATATATAGAATTTATATATATATATATAGATAGATTTGTATATATATCTTTTTGTCTATTTATAGGTGGATGGAGAAGCAGAGAAGCCAAAGCGCAAGAGGATGGCAAGCTACTCGCTCTGCTCCCGCTGTTCCCACTCTCCCCACCTCTGCCAGCCTATCTCCCGCTGAGCAGAGGTTTCTGACACCTATGTCTAAGGAATTCACTTAAATATTTCCTCTTCCCCCCCCCCTTCTAAAATAGAAAGTAACTATATATTTGTTTCAGGTGTGTATATACAACGCAGGTTCCAGACACCAATATCGTTTCTTCAGAGATACTGGGGCTCAGTTGGAAAGGAGTTCTTTTGTTTTATAATAGAAGTGCTGAGGGGAAGGGATGGAAATCAGAGGAGCTTCCACACCACAGGAATGCCTTATCCTGACAAGATGGGCACCCCCTTTGCAGCCCTCTTGGTCCCCTGGAACCTCAGGAGAACAAGAATAAAAGCCTCCTTTAGGAGGGAAATTGGTATTTTTGATGGTAAAGCAAAAATCTGGGCAAAGTCTCCTCCATAGCACATGTCCCACCCCAATCCAACCAGTATAAATCCTTAACTACCACTACAGCACCCGCTTTCCATGTCCAACCCCCCCTACAGCCTGGACCAGCCTGTCTGCTGCCTGTTTCTCCTGCCCACCCCTCCCCAGTATGATCCTTTATCCATCCATGCATGTATCAAAAGGCAGCCAGAGCCTTGGGATTGGGGATGCAGCGTTGGGATTGGGGATGCAGCCCTGGGATTGGGGATGCTCGTTGACACACGGCCCAAGGTCACCCAGCAAGATGTCCACTGCCAACACAAGTGATGAGGAACTGCCAGCTCAGCAGAAACCTGCCCAGTCAAAGCACATATAAATAGGGAAAAACAGGGAAACATGCCACTGGGAGCCCCCACTCATTCCAGTCACCTGCGAAGGGGAGCAGGCTCCCACCTCCAGCCCTTTCCCAGGAAGCAGCAGCTCCACATCACTGATGGGAATGGAGTTTAACATCAAGTTTCCTCTTTTGCTGTCAGATCGGAGGTGACATCCCTGCTCCTGCAGCCTCCGGCTCAGGCAGATTCCAGCCCTTACCTCTAAGAGGAACAAACTGAACTTCCCAACCAACACAGGCAGGGAGGAGTAAAGACACTCAGCCAAAAAGACAACCAAGGTGAAGAGAGGTAATGGGAACAAGCATCTCATTGTCTTTCACAGCCCAGACAACACGAGGATGGGCTCCCGCAGAGCATCCAGCCTGAATTCAGCCAGCCCCATGGTGCCAGTACAGGCTCTGCTCTCATTACAGAACCGATATTAACAGTCCTGCTAATGAGGTTTAAAAAAGCAAACAGGAAAGAAAAGCCACAGATAAGAACATCTTGTGCCAGCGAGGAGCCACTGCTGGGCCAGCCTGGCACCGTGTCCCTTATCCCAAGTGACAAATTTAGCCGTATCCCTTCTGACTCATGCCTTTTCTGGGAAGAACAGATGCTTCTGCATCAGTAACCGGAGAGCAGCATCTAGAGGGACCGAAGGGTTCCTGCATGGTGCTGCCTCTGACTGCACCAACATGATGTCCCTTTCCCATGTCATGCACATGCAGAGCGCAGGACCTGGCATTCCTGATCCTCAATGTCACGGCCCAGGGTGAGCCACGTACAATGAATAAAGCACCAAAAACAAACAGGGGGAGGAGTAATGAATATCAAAAGCAGGATTTGGTTGTGTGTAGCACTGCAGTGCCTGGTCCATTCCCAAATCCCACTGCTCCCAACTCCTCCACCCAGCTTTGCCCATCCCAATCCCCCCCCCATCCAGCACGGCTCTAAACACTCTCCCCTAAAAACAAACATACCCCCAACATGCAAATCTACTGGACTTCTGCATACATCTACCTTTGTCCTACGCTTCTCTATGTATTTATAGCTCATATATACAGTGTGTTGGACTCCAGTTCCTTGGAAAGACTTCCTGCCACAAAAAAGCATCGACTCTGACGCATGGGACATGTGGCAATGCCTGAAGGCAGCCAGCAGCTGGTCCAGCCTCGCTGAAGAACATCCCAAACCAAGAACCACAGCTGAACCCAACCCAGAATTCCAGAGAACTCCCAAATCCGCATCACTGCCAAAGACAGGCTGCAAAGGACAAGCACATCTCTAATACATGTGTCATGCCCAGATGCCATCACTAAGCCCTGCAGGACTACAGCTGCTGTGAGAGCACGCCTCCACCCCCAGAGGTAGGTCCAGCAAAGTTGATATTCCCTTTATATTCCCTATATAGATATATATCCAAACGCCATCACCTCCAAAGGAAGGGCTGAACCTCCAAAGGGCAGCACTGAGGAGACACCACCAGATCAGCAACATGGAGCCCATCAGTGACCAAACCCAGCCTCCAAATCGCATGTGACCAACATATGGCAGTAGCAGTGAGCAACCTACCCTGGGAAAACCACCACCTGAGCTCAGGGAGCACCTACACACGGACTAAGTGAGGCCACAACCCATGCCTCCTGTCAAGGTCTCCATCCCAGCCCAATGGCAAACTCGGAAGAGACCCTGAGACCTTCCATACTACAACTCCATCACTCCTATGGAGGCAGTTAATGGCAAGCAAAGAAACAGAGCCCCATAAGTGGGACCTAAACGCCCCCCTCTCCCATTTACACCAACATGCATTTCCCTTCACACCAACGTCGCAAAACCAAGACCACCATGGGTTTGCATGGCAAAGTCAACTTAAAAATCCATGGCTGATCGCTCAACAGCCTCTGCTGGAAAAGCAACGGGACAGCATGGGATTGATGGAGAGGGTGTGAAGAACAGCATCTCATAACTACCCCCTCTTCCGAGGGATCTCAACGACATTCCCGTACCTACCTCTCAGTGTGACCTGGCAGTCGAATCCTGCACACCGATGGTGGTGGAGAACAGCACCGGAGCATCCCCACCATGGCCACCTCACAGCAAGAACCACCTAAAGCCAGGTTGGTGCCTGCTGCAGTGATGCCTTGGGGGAGCCCAGGGCCAAATATTCCTGTGATTCAGAGGCATCTCTTCACTTTTGGCCCAGGATTTGCCAAAGGACCTAATGAAATGCATTAAGTTCAGGACGTGCAAGGAGGAACCGTGTGCTTACTGCTAAAGGAAGAGCCGTCTACCTCAGACAAGCTTAGCAAATAAGAGAGTTGGGCCCAGGGAGATAAAAAACATGATATATTTTGCAGCATGAAGGAGAAAAATGAAAGGAAGGAGATGAAGCAGCAGCAGCAGCAGCTGTGTTTGCGAACCACCAAAGCGAAACAGAGTTCAAACAGGGATGAAATGGGGGAAGCGATTGGCATCGTCTGACACAGCTTCGATGTCCCAGGTCCACGGGAGGAGAGAGGAGTGACCCCCTGGAGGGAAACCAGAGGGCTGGGAGAAGCCAGGAGGTTGCCAAAGCAAGAGGTGAGCCCGTCTGCCAAAGCACAGCCCGAGTCTATCGGAAGGTAGCTCGGTCTAGCAGGGAAAGGAGTTAAGGATGGTTTATAGGGAAGAGCCGCTTCCATGAGGCGCCCGGGCGGGATTTCCCACTCCAGCAGCATGGCTGAAAGAGAGAGGGCTGCAGCTCCAGCCTCTAAAGGTCGAAGACCATGAAAAGCAGGGGGCCCAGTGGCTCAAAACACCTGCAAAAGGAAAACAACTCTCAAAAAGACTGACCCAGCAAGCCGGCGCGCTCCATCAACCTTCCAAAGCCTCTCGAGCTCCTTAAGACGGGACAGGGGCACAGTCCCAAAGTAGCGACCTCAAGAGCCTGAAGACATCACCTTGCCCATAGGAACGGGCATCATAAACAGCTTGGAAAGCACTCAAAGGATAAAAAAAACCCCAACCTTCTGTTAGAGAGGTTGAGGCAACAAGAGCAAAAGGAAGAGCAAGTCAGCACGAAGCCTCCCCCCGGCCCCCATTGTCACCTGTCCATCAGGAGCAGCCCACTGATGTTGCCGGCGAGCTGAAGTTACCCAGGCAGAGTGTTCCCGCTGCCAAGCGGGTGAATGGCATTAAATCAATTCAGATCCGAGCAGATTCTAGGGAAAAAAACCCTAAAAACACACTCAAAGCAAAGAAATTTGCAGTCATACCATTAACGAGGTTGAATTCTCGCTCTGATAGTTGAGGTTCTTAACATCACGTACCCAACAGAAAACCCTGGTGGAGGATGGAAGGAGAGGGACATTCCTACAACACCCTCCCTCCTTCCCAAGACAAACCTGCTCACGGTTTGAAGACCACCTACACGATGTTAAAGCTCCGCGATACCACGTTATCGAGTTAGAGGATTCATTGTCAAGTGGTTCAAACCTAAGTGAGGGCTTTGAGACTGGAAAAGACACAGCGCTCTGCTTTTTGGGGTCGCAGGTAGCTGAGTGTCCTGCTGGAAGAGGAAGCACAACCTCCAAACCCAGGTATTTCTAGGCAGGAGGATCAATACACTCCAACCTAAAATCTCCCTGGGAGTGTGGCGTGGTTGGAGCGCTGTAGCCCAGCTGAGAGCTCATGTCTTTGTCCAAACATCTAAGCCCTTGGAGGTTCAACCAGCAGCAAGAGCAATAACCAAGGCAAAGCAGAATTAAAGGCGAGATTGTGGAGAATCTCTTGGCAATTCTACCTGGGAATAAACAAAAGTTCCGGATGTAAATGGAGAGCCTGGGGCAAAAAGCATGCCTAAAGGCTCTTGGATTCTCCTGATGCTTCTTCTAGACAGCCCGAATCCGCTGGAAGTAAGAATATCCACATGAAACACTCGGTGGTTTATTCCCAGGCAAGCTGGAGGGTTTAGCACTCAGAGGAAGAAGTGTGCAAATCTGGATGCAGTGGTTGGTTTTACCACTTCAAAACCCCCAAAACCTCTAAATCTCTTAAAGGTAGGGATTGCTTGGTACAGCACTCAGCATCTAGGCAGCACTTGCAGTCTGTAAGTGACCAAAGTGCTTGTTCAAAGTGCTCAAATATGACTTATCCCCATTTTACAGATGGGAGAACTGAGGCACAGAAAGGTTGAGTGACTTGCCCAAGGCCACGCAGTCAGAGAGTGGAGGCAGAGCAGGAAAGGGAGCCTGGTTGGTCTCAGAGTCAGGCTACACCTTTCCTGCTAAAGGGAAAACAAAAGGCCTATGCAATCCAGAAAACCACCAGCCACCAAACCTACCCTACGTGTGGTGTAATACATTCTGGTGAAGAGATACAACAGCATTACCAAGAGGGGAACAGCAGGTCTCCTCGGATGGAGCAAAGGGAGGGACACAACCCTGGTGGGACTCACAGCCTCCAGGGCCAGGCTGGAGCAGGAGAAAGAAGTGGAGAAAGAGCAAAACCAGCAGCAATGTGTTTTAAGCCGACAGGAAAGGCCGGGCTTAGCTTTACACAGATGCTCCAAGGAGCCATCATCCATCTCCATCTGCAGAGCTGGAGGTTTTCCAGCTGCTTGCATTGGGTTCAGCATCTGCTGATGGAGGCTTTTGGGACCCCGTGGCCAAACCCCCTTGGTCTGCATACCTGCGTCCCCCCGTTTGGCAGTTGTGAGTTAGGATTACAGACGTTACCGCAGGAAGAAATCACATTAGTACATAGCACTGAGTTCACCAGTGATAACACAAAGTGTCTGGAAGAATAAATCAAAACCACCCTCATCAAAGCTGAGGGACACCAGACTTGGGGGGCAAAGACCCTTGGTTGACAGTAGTCCCACACGTTCACACACACAGAGAAATGGTGATTCCTCACATCTGGAATAGGCTGCCAAAGGAACCTGTGGCTGCCTCATTCCTGCAAGGGTCCAAGGCCAGGCTGGACAAGGCTTGGAGCAACCTGCTCTAGTGGAACGTGTCCCTGCCCATGGTAGGGAATTGGAACTGGATGAGCTTTAAGGTCCTTTCCAAACCAAACCAGTCTGGGATTGTCTCAGACCAGTTCAAAGGCTCAAGGTCTTTCTGGTTTTCCCTATCAGAGATAGGTAAGGAAGGATGTCACGCATGGGTTTGTTGCTGTTATCTTCACACAAAAAGAGGCTGGGAAGGGGGAGGCAGGGTGATTTTCACAATTCCAGCTTTCCTGGGATTATTTGGTCATGGTTTTATCATAATCAGATTCACGGGATTACCAGTTCCCGGCTGGGTTCTTGGCTTCTTGTCAACTCATTGCACCTTGTGCTACTTAAATTCTTCCAGCGATCGAGCTGCTCAATCCCACACTTCCCCCCTAACCTCACACTACGGAAGCAATGTCAAAAGTCCCATCGATGCCTTTTAAGCCTAAAGATCTTTCCTGAAACCGAGGTGCAACGCCTCCCCCTTCCCACCCCACCATAGCCATCCGGAGCAGTGGGGGAGAAGCAGATCCCAGGCATCCTCTCCACCCCCCAACCTGCCCCAAGGTGCCCCCAGCTCATCCCCACCAGCATAGGGGGTCCCCCACCATGTCCCCCATCACCTCCATCCCCCGGCGGCGCGATGTTGGCTCCCTCCACCCCGTCCTGTTTAACTACGTGTGGCCGGCACTAAGCTAAAGCAGGGTGGCGTGGCCGCTGTTGTCGTCGTGGTCCACGCTGTTGAGGATGGCTGTCTGGTCTTCAGGGAGCTGCCGGTGGCAGAGGTCATCCTTCAGCGCCGAGAGGCGGGCGAAGGGGTCCTGACGAGGGTGTCTCTTCTTCTTGCGGAGGCAGACAGCTTCGTCAGGCCACAGTACCTGAGAGTTGGGAAGGTGCTGAACCTGGGAGGCAGAGCCATCTGCGGGGAAGAGAATCATGGAATCATAGAAGGATGGAATGAACCGGGTTGGAAAAAAAACCCTTAAGATCATAAAGACCAACCGTTCCTCAGCACGGCATCACTAACCCATAGGGCCTTGTCTACATGGTTTGTGAACACTTCCATGGATGGTGATTCCACCAGTTCCCTGGAAGCCTCTTCCAGTGCCTGACACCCTAGATGGGACCAGAGGCAGCACCAGCAGCAAGCAGAGTGCTTCGCATGCTGTAAGAGAGGTTACAACAAGCCTGGCCCTGAATCTAATCACTTTAGGAAAAGGGCATCATGGAAAATCAACACTCAGAATCCAAACCAGATTGGAGACGCATGGAAGGGGAAGTGGATTTGGAGGTGGGGAGGAGCAGTGGAGGGACAGGGTGAGCATGGGAGCCATCCCTTTAGGGATAAGGTGTGAGGGCATCATCCAGAAACGGGTTTGGAGCCGAGAGGGACCTGCCTGGGCTTTGCCCATGGGAGCACAGAAGGGATGCTGATGGGGATCGTGGCATCCTCTCACTCACTGGATTGTTTTCTGGATTTCGAGGAGCCCTTGGATGACTTTTTGGGCTTCTTTATCCGCTGGTATTTCAGAGCTTCAAGCCTCTCAGGTGCAGCAGCGTCCTTGGGCGGAGATGGACAGTTTCTAGGGAGGAAAAAGCAGACAGGCACTGTCAGTGGCTCTCGGCCACACTCTGGCCTCTGGATGTCCCCGGTGGGGATCGGTTGACCCCATCCATCTGTGCCAGGGAAAAGGAAAAGGTGAGAAACCCGGGGCCTCGCCGGCCCCTGACATCTCCTCCACGTTGCACGTTGCCAGTCCCACCAGCAACGTCCCAGTGAGAGCGTTGCCAGTGCCCCCAGCTCACCTGCCTGCCATGCCAGCACAGCTAAACCAAAAAGGACGGGGCAGATCCTATGTCCGATAAGGTATTGCTGGGAAGCGGTGGGGGAAACCCCTTGGGATGGAAAGAGAGGAAGAAGACAGGCAGAAGCGGCACGGCAGCATCGAGATGGGCACCACGAGCCACCCGGGGTGGACAACACCAGCGCCATGAGCAGCAGGGAGGCAGGATCCTGCCTGGCCCTGCTCCCACGGCTGGGATAACCGAGTGCCACACGACAGACAGGGACACGAAGGGCATACGCTGACAGCTGGGAACTTCATTCCCAGGTCCCCGCTATAAGCGACAACAGAAACACAACAGCACGGGAGCATCTACTACTTTCCCACCCAGAGCTGGCTTTTCCTGCCCTGTGGGACAGGATGTTGGAATGGTGAGGTTTTACTGCAAGGGACAAGGAGGGGATTTGCAAATAAGCATTTCCTGGAGGACAGCAAGAAGATGTGATAGTTTTCCAGCTCCAGCCCCTGAGTAACTCTTGTACAGGAATCAGCTCAAGGTTAAGTGGTCTCCCCTTTGCAAAGGGATCTTCTGCTCTATTTTCTTCACTGTACCTGTTTTCCCACCCAAGGGTTGGAAAGCTGACTGCTGCGAGCAGGGTAGCAAGGAAAACCTTTCCCTTTGGACAACAGCCAGCCCAGCTCTTGCCTGTAACACATCCCATCATCCCCCCCGGCCCCTTGCTGCTTTCCCATTTCCTTCCCTCTTTCATTTTACTTTCAGAACCCTCGATGTGGCACCAATACCTGCAGAAGAAGAAGCCTGAGGCCACAGGTAACAACCTGGGTTCAACTCAAGTCATCATAGAGCAACCTGCATGCAAGGCATTCAGAGGTGACGGGGAAAGGACCCACAAAGCACCCTTCATCACAATTGAGCCAGTGCTCAAAGCCAGGCTCCAGAGAGGAGATTTAAACCAGCGTGCATTAAACAAGCCTGTCCTACCCTTCAAAGGAAGAGGTAACACTCTGCTGCTCTCAAACCGGAGGTCAGTGACCAAACCTTTTCCAAACAGCCATACAGGACAGCAACTCCTGCATCTTCAGGTGTCTGTGATGGGGTTGGGATCAGCAAACCCCACAAGGCACATGCCCTGCACCCAGCAGCACGTGGGGAGCTGCCTCACTGTATCCAGACTCCTGCTCTGTCCCCCAGAAGCTGTGGATGAAATCTTCCTGATGGGTCATAAGATGGGACCCATCCAGCATCGCCAAAACACTGTGTGTGCCAGCGGCAGGGACGGGGTAAGCACAGAGCCCCATCACAAGCTGTGGTACAAGAGCATATCCCCCCGTGATGAGTTTGAAGCTTCTCATCTCCATTAGATATCAGGAGCCTTGCAGGCCCTGAAAACACCCCGCAGGGTTTCCTCTGCAAGTCTTCCACTGCCGTGGAGCCCAATGTGCCAGCAACACTTCACGTCTGAGATCCCAAGTGAGTGATGCTTCAGCTGGAGCGGCGCAGGCAGAGAGCTCCCAAGAGCTTTTTCCCCTTGAGGAGCAGGAGGGGTTGGTTTTGAAGCTGGTTTCTGAAGGTACGTGTGATTGCAAAGCCTCTCAGATCTTCCAGCCACCTTGGAGGGCAGTGAGGAAAGCGCAGTGCGAATTGATGCGGCAGCTGGGGCACAGCAGATGCAACAGAAACCCAAACACTGGGTATGAAGAGCTGCTTTTCATGTTTCCCATCAACATCAAGGCATGGAATGCTCCTGGAGAGCCTCTGTTCCAGCTCCCAGCAGAGCAGCACGCCAACAGAAGATGAAGCAACTCGTCAGACAAGCTGGTAGTGCTGCTGGCTGGATCCAAGTGAGAGCTTTCCCTCATAGGAAAGCTTACATTTACAAGCCCAGAGAGTCACAGTTCTTCAACATCATCTTCCCAAGGGCAACCAGATGCTGCAAGTGGCAGCTCCAAGCTCTGTTGGGGCATTACCCACTGAGCTGCACCAACATCAACAGCCACCGGGTTATACACCACACACATAGGATGGTTCAGAGTAACACCACATTGACCCAGAAAGGCCAACAGCATGGAACTTCCCGCAGTAATTCCTGTCTGAATGGTCAATAAGAGGCTTTTCCCACTTATATCCACCATCTCTGGTTTGCACAATACATTCATGCAGGTACTTGGCTAATGGCGACCTCAATTGCTCCAGCCCCACTCCATCTCCCATGAACTCGTGTGCCACCATCCTGCCCATCAGCATCTCTACCTTCGACTGCCTCTTCCCACCACGTGGATAACTTGGCTGCTATTAGTATTGCCCAACTTATAAAGGCTCTTGCTCTTTCCATGTTTTTTTCCTTCTAAGAAGATGTTCCTGTGGCACATTGACAAAATGAGATAAATTTAGGCAAGGGATTAGGAGAAAATTGCCTGAAGCTCATTTCCACTTGTTCTCCGTAATTGGGTTTGTATTTATACACACAAATATAAGCAGCTGAACCCATGCGTCACCGTAAATAGTCTGACCTCTGGCAAGAAAGAGATACAGAGGAGGACGAGACAATGTTACTCACCAGCCAAATTGTATCTGCTCTACCCACCCTTTATTTCTTCCAAGGACTCCAATTCTTTCACATTCATTTGCATTTTAAGCTCAGCCAAAAGTCTGTTCCTGCCCACAGAGTTCATATCTTGGGCAGCTGCCCATGCACCAGAAGTATCTCGAACATATGATGATGAGGTTCAGGAAGGTGAGCTAAATTCTCCACTGCAGAGAGAAGGAAAGGAGCTTCAAGAAGCACACGTGAACTCCAGGTCAAGGCACCACAAACACGCAGAGCAGAAGCTTTCTCAGGTCTTCAAAGGACAACCCTTCTGAATGAGCAAGATTCTGAACTGCATAGACAGGGAAGTACTGGAGAGACCACAAAGGTACTGAAGGACCTCAGAACGCCCCAGGACAGGAGGAGGTAGCTAAGGGAAGAGGGTTATCCAATCCAACACACAGCTGCTCTTCTTCAAACCTCCTTCCACATACAAAGCAAAGACATAAGGGAAAAGGACCATGAAAGCATCACTAACCTCTTTCCACCCAAAAGGGGGAGCCCACATAAAGGAAGAGTCCAGCACATTCAAGGCCCAATACATGTATTTCACCTTGGGGAAATCTCAATACACATTCCCTGTCTCCTCCTCTCCTTAAGTCTAGATGTTGACATCCAGGAATAGTTTGGACATGTTAGAGCATCCACTTGGACCAGATGGAGCATCCACTTGGACCAGACAGAGGAACCACTTGGACCAGACCCCACCACGTTCTTCAACCCTTCATCCTCCTCCGATGAAGAGCTCAATTCAAGGCTCCATCTCAAGCCCAAAGTCCAGCTTGATCCAATAAGATGTCCTGGACCAGACAGAGGAACAACTTGGACCAGACCCCACCACGTTCTTCAACCCTTCATCCTCTTCCGATGAAGAGCTCAATTCAAGGCTCTATCTCAAGCCCAAAGTCCAGCATGATCCAATAAGATGTCCTGCAAGTTGGAATGCCCCCTCTGTCCCAAGGCTGCTGCCTCCGTCCTGGAATGCCACCATGCAACACTTGAGATCCTTTGGCACAAGAGGCGCTAGAGAAACACAGCGGTGACGGCCCCTTGCCAAGGCACCACAATGAGGCAGGAAGAGGCTGGGAACACACCAGAGAAGGGTGTCCCCTTCTCCAGGTCTGCAGACACCACAACTTGTCTACACAACGGACTTCACCATGCTGACGGGAGAGGACAGAGGGCAAGGGAAAGGAAGCTGGACTGGAGAGGAAGAGGGGGGAATAAAGTCACGGGGCAAGGGAAGAGAGGAAGAGAAATGAAAAACAGGAGTGAGAAAATATAGAAGGAACTTAAAAGAGACTGAAAAGAAGGAAATCATAGTAATAATCCAGAAAGAAACGAGAAGAAAAACGCACTCAGACAAGCGGACTCACAACTTCTCCAAGCGGGAGGAGGCATGGAACACATGCAGAGGAACAGCACATGGACAGTCTTTAAAGGGGAACCTGGTTTCTTTCAAGCGGGGAGCGAGGGGTGACCTCCTCCAGCACGCCTGGCACCTATGTCCCTTTGTCACTCAACGCTACACCATGGCTGAGCCTCCCAAGCCCCGGCATCAGCAGCACTGCCCTGGAAAAAGGGGTCCTGAGGGGATCATCCAGGGCATGGCTGTGGTGCTGAGGGACATGGGTGCTTGGTGCTTTGTCTGTGGTTTTTGGGTTTCCCTCTGCACGGAGGCGACAGCCTCGCTTTGGCCCATTAGGAGATGCATCCAGAGAGAAGAAGATAGGAAAACTGCTTGTGCTGACTCAGGAATGGTGTTATTAATCCCTGACCTTCACCCAGTGAAAAGCCACCCATGCTGCAATCACTGCCAAGCCCACAAACCATAGAATCACTGAGTGGTTCGGAAAGGACCTTAAGCTCATCCAGTTCCAACCCCCTGCCACGGGCAGGGACACCTTCCACTAGAGCAGGTTGCTCCAAGTCCCTGCGTCCAATCTGACCCTGAACACTGCCAGGGATGGGGCATTCCCAAGGAATGGCCTTTCCCTCTCCTTCCCTCAGCTTTTATTACTGCAGTACAGCAATCCGGCTGGTCTGGTGAGAAATTCCCGTGCTCTGCATGCACTGACAGTTTTATGACCTCAAATCATCAAGAAATTACTTGGTGGGGCTCTTTACAGGATTCCTTGCTCATTAAAGGGAGATTTATCCCTCTGGCTTCTCCTTTTGGGGGAATAATGACTCTGGAGTCGCTCCTATAGCTCCAGTCCCCTGCAGCACCTTGGAATAAGATACATGGCTGCTCCTTAGGAAGCATCCTGCTGGACAATGTCACCCTGCTCCTAAAAACCCATCAGCCCACAGCACCTGGAGACAGGAGCCCACCAGGATCTGTGCAAGAGCCACACCAAACCAGCCTGGATCCAATTCTGCTGTATTAAAGCCATGTTACTTGTGTCCCCGATGCTCCCAGAGCAGGGAAGCGCCACAGGGAAGGAAGAGTGAAAACAGCCACATCCTCCCTGAGGGCTTCTTTATTACTCCAGAAGTCTGGCACAGCCCAGATCCCACCAAGGCTTGGTCCCAGCTTTGTTCCTCATGGGATACCCTGCTCTGGGATCAGCAGTGGAAAACAGGAGGTGGCCAAGAGCTTTGGAAGCTGCAAGGCTCGAACCAGAGAATGGCTCCTCCATGGAGCACACATCTTGTACCTGCTCCTCTCACCATGACCAGATACTCCATCCCCTCTTCTCCTGCTCTGCCCACCCCAGAACAACCCCACAGGTCAGCTGGAAGGATTCTCCTCTCCTGGAAGCATGTACCCAATCCCATCTCTCTCTCATGAAGCTCTTTTCCAACCCAACAAGGTTCCTCAGGCTGTCAGAAGAGCATCAGGCAAGACCTTGATGCTGTTCATCCAAGGCAGAGAAGCCTTGTAAGACCTGTACTAAAGAAGCCTGGGCAGAGCCAAGCCCTAGAAACAGACCCACCACGTGCAATCCAACCTCTCCTTTCACAACCAGGCTAAGTCATAGCCAAAGGGGTCAGCATACCCAGTTCCTGTGGTCAGGAATATTATCCCGTCTGCCTTTAGCAGTTTTAGTGACATTCTCTGCTTCTAAGGTCTGAAAGCCATCTCCCAATTACTCCATCCCAGATCCAGGGGTGCCCACGGTCACACAGGAAACAGGGTGCATGATGGCAGCCTCTCCCTTGGGAGAGTCTTCCAAGATTAGGGCTGTTTAATTACAGCTGGATCAGAAGAAGACTTCAAGGCTTCCCAATGGGAATGAGGAACCACCTCCCCAGCAGCCTGAAACTGCAGCCACACTGCTGCCAACCACACAGCCCATCTTGTCTTCTCCCCTTCTCCACGACTGAGGGGACTTGGGAAAAACAAGACAGGTCAAGGTACTGATGGGAACAAAATTCCCCATGTCCTGGACCGCAACTGGAGACCGCCTCGTGGAGCCCCATTCCAAGAGCGCTGTCTGCTCCAGGTTCAGAAGGTGGCCCTGAGCTCCTCTTGGTTTGGATTATCTGGACAACCCCATCTCGTCACACACTTCCCTAACGCTACACAACCAACACAAGTGTCAAGGGCGCCATCCTCCAGGAAAGGAACGGTGGCCATGGGAAGACAACAGCTTGGCTCATCCCAAACCCAACTATGAAGACATTGCTGCCACCCCCGGGTTCTCCAGCCCAAAGGCAGGGGAGCAGTGGTGTGCTGCTGGGAGGGGAAACCCAAAAGCCACAGAGACTGTGTTTCCAGAGGTGTTTCCTAGTGTTTTCGGATTCCTTATTCCCCTTTAAAGGAAGAGATGGTATTGGAAAAGCCCCTTCCGTGTCCCCCTTCTCATGCCCCGCTCCCAGCCACCCTCCACAGCGCCCACACCATCCTTTCGGACATGGATCACCCTTACCTATTGAGCTGAGGAGAAGCTTGTCTCGACAACACTGCCCAGATAGCTGAGATTAATCAAAAACAAAGCAGTTATCAACACCCGCAAGGAGCCGAGCTCCGCAACACATCAGCACGTCAACAACTCCAAAGGAAAAAAGGAGGGAAAGAAACCAAACGGAAACCACAAACGAAACGAGGCTGGAGAATAAAGGGGGAAAGAAACAGAAGAAGAAAGGAAACAAAGAAGAAACCAAAACAATACTCAACGAAGCGAATGGATACACTGCGTAAAAGCACGGACAACAGTGCTGCTCTAACACGGATCTGTCCTGGAGCTGGCTCTCCTTTGGGGCGGCCCTGGCTTGGAGACGTGGACCTATATATGCTTAATTACATCACTCCGGAGCTGTGCTTCCCAAAAGGCACACAGAAGTCATTTCAGGCTCGTTCAGCTCCTCTCCCTCCCCATCCTCTCCCCCAAGCCCTCCATCCTTCCCCCTGCGCAGTGCCAGAGGGGTTTTCTAAGGCCATAACGCTTCCAGGTACCAGAGGGAGGGAGTGAAATGTGGGAAGTGGTGAAACGCTGCCTCCCCCCTCCCCAAAACACATTCCTCTTCTCCGCACGACTCCGACCGCGCCGGCTCCATGGGGCTGGGTGCCCCGGCCCCCCAAGTCCTCTCTGCCACAAGAGGAAGGGGGTTCAAACCCCACCAGACAACAAGCCAAAATGAAGCGAGACGAAAGGATGGGACGAAAGCACGGCTACGGGGTCTGAGGAGCTGGGAAAGACGGAGGGAAAGAGGAGGAATACAGAGAGAAAAGGAGAAAGAGAGAGACGCTTTTTTGCCTGGAGCAACCCTGGTACCTGGAAAACCAGCCGCTACTGTCTAGTGCAGCCACATCCCTCTCTTAGGGCAGGATCTGAGCGTGCCGGCAGCCTCCCGATCTCCGCTGGGGTTACTTTACTGTTTCTATGTCCTCCACTCCTGACAAGCTGCTGCTGTGGCTAAAAGTCCTCGAGCTCTCCCTGCCCGCGTCCTGGGGCTGCAGCATCCCTTTTGCAGGTGGGGCGGTGACCGTGTCATGCATTAAAGCTCTCTAGACTCCGCGGGGAGGAAGAGGAAGAGGAAGGAAGACAGAGGCGCAGCGGCGGCGGCCCTAACGTTCGAAGAAAGCCAAGAGCCAGCAGCTAGAAGAGGAAACAACCGCCAGTGACACCAGGACACTTACCTATGCGAGCCGGGAGCCAGGTCATTGCACACCTGGTAGACAGCCCATAGTCCTCATGGTGCTCCCACATTCCCAAGAGAGCAGCCAGGGAGGACGCAAGCGTTCCAACTGGGAAGGTCGCCTAAAACCCAGCTCTCTTGGGCCATGCAACCCCTTGGTACCACCAAGCTTCTTCCTAGCAAAGCCCGCGAGATGCCATCTCCAAAAGGGATGCTGCAGCACGCCCAAGAGAGTCCCTACAAGTTGGGATGGTGATGGCAGGGAGGGAATCGGAGGGAATGGGTGAGGCAGGGTCAGGGAAGCAGGGAAGGGGCTGGGGGGAGGCACCACGGGGCTCACACACTTACCCCGTGGCGGCTACCGTGGTGGATGTCGGCTCCGGTTGGAGGATCTCCTCGCCGGCCCTCCTTGGAGAAGGGATGTCTCCGAAAACATCCATGGTATCCACGGGCAAGGAGGAGCCTTGGGAAGTGGTGTAGCCAGTGGTGGCCAGGGAGGTGAAGGCGGTGGTAGGTCGGAAGCTGGGGCTGTCGCCCCGGCTGCTGGGTGCCGGGGATCCCATTGATGATGGTGTGGACTTGCGGGAGAAGCTCACGGCCGTGGGGGGCTGCAGGGTGATCTCCGACACCTCAGCCTGCTGGATGAGACCCGGTCGGGGCCGGGCACGGGCGGTCAGCTCCGGGGAGCTGTTCCTGGAGCTGAGGGGGCTTTGGGTCAGAGGAGAAAGCCTCGAAGGTTGTAGCACCACCTGATGTAAACTGGGCTCAGCCCTCCTGACCTGCCGAGGGCTTGGCCGAGGTCGGGGTTGGGGCTCATACCACCTGGTATCCAGGCTGAATGTGCTTGTGCCGCTGGGAACGCCGGGCTCGGACGGTTCGTGGTAAGGCAACACGGGTATGCCCATACCTTGGCTGGTATGTCTTAGCTGCCCTTGACATCCCATGGGTTGCATAGGTTTGTCCTGCCACTTGGTGGTGGTGGGCACAGAAGGTTGTCCCCTGCCGGGTGACTTGCCGGTCCAGCTCTTTGGTGCCTCCAAGGGCAAGATGCCTGGGTAGGATGCGGGGACCACCTGAAGGGAGGAAGGGGGTGGCCCCCGAGGAAGGCAACCGGTGGGCTGGGTGCCCTCGCCCCCCTCGCAGGGCTGGAGCTGGTGGGGGAACGGCGCAGGGGCCAGCTCCAGACTGCCAAAGGGGAACTCAGCCCTGCCCCACGACTCAGGGGACCGGCCCCCCGTAGGTGTCTGGGCCAGGGGCAGCGTGCTGTTGGAGGCGTTCTCGCCGTTCTCCTCGGGGATGGTGGGGTGTCCGAAGGGCCCCTCGGGGGGCAGCGGTGGGGAGGACATGACCGAGCTCAACGGGCTGACTTCTGGCATGTAGAAGGGTGGTGGGTCCACTTCCCCGGGGCTGCTGCTGCTGAGGTAACCGTAGAACTGGTGGTGGAAAGCCCGTGGGGCTGGTGGGCGAGCCTGGCCGGTGGGCTGCAGGGCGCCGGGCCCCTCCAGCGCCCGGTGGAACCGGGGGCTGTATGCTGGTGGCTGAAGGTAGGACTCTTGGCTGGAGGACAGAGGGGTGAGCTGGGTTTTCAGGGCGCTGACGGAGGTGGGGACGACGGGGTCGTCGTTCTCCTCGTCCGACTGCCTGAACTCAGGGTACATGTCCGTCTCCTCCACGAAGGGGAAGCCCTCGATGCGCCGTGTCTTCAAGGAGGGCTCCATCTCCGATGGGTCCATGACGAAGCGGCCGTCCGGCCCGCGGCTGATGAGCTCAATGGGGGTGGTGGCCTCGGCTTCAGCCTCCGCCTTGGAGACGCTGTACTTCTTGCTGCTGATGGCTCGCTTGGTCTTCTTGTAAAGGGAAAGCTCCTTCTCCTTGGTGGGGCTCAGCATCCGCTTGGCCTGCGGGCCCTGGTCATCGGAGGACTCCGAAGGGGGACGGAGCGTGCGGATGCTCTCGGGACTCACCTTGCCGGAAGACAACCTGGACCACAAGGGAGAAAAACCAAGAGGGGACTGTCACCCGGAGGGGAAAGGAGGTCTTCTCACGCAGAACCACCAGCTGGATCCAGAGAACAAAGTGCTACCAGCTCTCCAAAGAGGAACCGCTGGGAGAAACCAGGATGGCAAAGTCTTGCCCAGCCAGAGCACCAGCAGCAATGCCCATCATCCTGCTCCACTGGAAGAGCAGTACCCTCGCCAAGGCAACCAGCTCCACCAACACTCTGCAACCAGTTCCACCAGTTCCCTGCAACCAGCTCCACCAACACCCTGCAACCAGCTCCACCAACACCCTGCAACCAGCTCCATAGCCCCAGAAGGACAAAAGACAGATCCAGAGGTCACTTCCAATTCCTCCAAAGGTTTCCTATGTCCACCTGAGCTATCAACACAGAGAGAGCCCCTGAGAGGGACATCAGGCAGACGTTCCCCTCCTGCAGAACTCATTATCTCGCTTGCAGATGTTGATGGATTGTTTCAGACCAACCTTCTACCCCATTCTCAACACTCCAGGTTAAGGCTGACAGCCTCAAAAGCAGAGAGCATCAGCATAGTTCACTCATCCCTATCCAAACAGCCTCGGACAAACAAGGTTGAAACACAAAAGGCAGCAGATCCAATAAAGCCAGCCCAGGCATGGTTATTCCAGTGCAGTGGATGAACCAAAGTAAAGCAAGATCCACCAACACTGGGACATTTTACAGTGATCCAGGAGCCAAAGCATGAGGCATCCGCATCTGACTTCCATGAAGATGCTCTTGCTGATTAGCAGCTATACATGCTTTTGACGGCTCTGCAAGGAGCTGCGGCTGCTGCAAGCACCACAATCCACCACCTTGGGGCACGTGTGGAAGCGGCTTCAGCGGGGCACTCCTGATGGGAAAAGAAAGGACGCAGGTGGAAGATTCCCTGAATTTCCCAAGTAAAACCAGAATCAACAGAGAATCACCCAAAAACTACAGCGGGCTTGCACGAAGGATTCGTATGCAGCAGGATAACCCTTTTCCTAAGGAGCCCCTCCAAGCTGGGTGTGAAATTGAGTTCCATCAGTCAACTCCAGCTTTGGCCAGTGTTCACAGATCCAACGGGGTCACCACTTAGCTGCATTTGTCCCTCTTTTCTGCTCCAAAGCCCATTTGTCTCTTGTTGTATTCCCACAAGTTCAGGGAACACCCAAAAGCACTCATCAGGAGCAAGTAAACAAGGTGAGATATTTCCATTTGAGCTTTGCAATAGCTTGTAGGAAGGAGGCACCTTGAAGACCCACAGCCTGGTGCCACATCTAAGACAGATACTTACGGGGACTCCAAACTCTTCCTGCAGTGGGTTATCGAGAGAGGAGGGTCTGGAAGAGAATAAAAAGGGGAAAGAAGAGAGAATGCTGAGGAGGCGCAACACGGCAGAGACAACACAAACTCAACATCAAGACAACAAAAGACACTCAACAAGAGGCCAAGGTTTCATTGCTCCAGTGCTTTAATGGTTGCTGACAACACACACCTCCCGTCACGGGGTCCTGGCCCATCCTGCTGCCGCATCTTAGCTCATAGAGTCATATGAGTTGGAAGGACCTTCCAAGGTCATCTAGTCTTCCAGGACAGAGAAGCTGCTGCCCTTCCTTGGCTCTCCAGCCACCATTTTCCCTATGAGCCACTCCTGCACTGTGGCTGCAGCCCCAGCTTTTGGGAAGCAGAACAGCAGGGTCTCCATTGTGGGGGTCTTCTCTAGTGTATTGCAGCTGTGGGGCGCTGGGGCTGGGCAGAAGGGAGCTAGAGAGCCCAGCTCCATGGGAGCTCAAGGAGGAGAGGGGCTCAACACCCCAACCCTAAACCTCATCTCTAGGAGTTATCACCAGGCTAGTTCCTCTGTCTCCTCTTCACCCACCCTGCCTCTCCCGCTCCCGACCATGGGCTCTTTCAGGCACAGACGAGGGATGAAGTCAGGGCTTCACCTGAGGACGCGCACGCACGGAAGAAGAGACAGACAGGGAAGACGGTTACCACCACAACACAACATAGGAGGAGCGAGGAGGAGGAGGGAGGAAGCAGATGAGAAGGGATGGGCTCACCTTTCTTGCGCTTGAGCTTGCGTTTGCGTTGCTTGTTGACGAAGCAGGCGGCGAGTGTGCTGAAGAGGATGGCAGCAGCCAGGAAGCAGATGGTGGCAACGATGCCAGCCAGCACCGGGCGGGCTAGACCTTCATCCGTCAGGTCAGGCTGAGGGAATACGTCTGGGGGGGGAAACACGACAAGTGGGTGTCATGCACAATCACTGCTGTCTTCTCCAGGGACCCATCACAGCAACTGTGAAGGCGACTGGTACTAGGGATGATAATCCCAGACTGGTTTGGCTTGGAAGGGACTTTAAAGATCGTTCAGTTCCAACCCCCTGCCATGAGCTGGGACACCTTCCATTAGAGCGGCTTGCTTCAAGCCCCGTCCAACCCATGGGGTGTCACCAGAGCAGAGCAGAGGGGCTGGATCACCTCTTGACCATTAGGTCCACTTAGGGAGAGCATCCAGTGCTGCTGCAGGACACTGCCAAGGGATTTGGTGACCCTGAACCACATAAATGCATGAAGATGCTGCAAGGGTTGGAGCAGCTCTGCCATGGAGCCAGGCTAAGTCAGCTGGGCAGTTCAGCCTGGAGAAGAAGGCTCTTTAAAGGGAGACTTTAGAACAGCTCCAGTGCCTAAAGGGGCTACAGGAAACCTGGAGAGGGGATTTGGACAAGGGATGTAGGGACAGGACAAGAGGAATGGCTTTAATCTGATAGAGGGGAGACTGAGATGAGCTCTTAGGCAGAAGCTCTTCCCTGTGAGGATGCTGAGGTGCTGGCACAGGGTGCCCAGAGAAGCAAAAAGCCTTTTTGCCTTAGCTGATAGACACCCAGCAAACAGACCACAAACCCCAGTGCTCCTGCAGTGTGCTCCTGCCTGGAGCACCTTCTTCCAGCTGGGAAAAGCACACATTCTGCAGGCACTGCCAAAACCCCTGGGAAAGCTTCTGGGAGAGGAGGTGGAGCAGGGAGGCAGGCAGGCTGCAGCAGGCAGGCTCTCACCGTGCCAGCACCACTTGGGGGCAGAGGAAGACTGCAGCAGAGCTGTGCTGCTCCTCAGCTTTTCCATCAGAGCCATAAACCCCAGGTTCTCCGCATCCCCATCTCCCCTTTGCCTCTCCCATCGCCATCACCTCTGCCCCTTGCTCCAGAAGCATCATTAGAGCTGGACTGGGATGCAGTCCATGCACAAGCTGCACCACGCTGCAGTCTCCTGTTCCAAAGCTTTTTTATCCCTTGGATCTCTGCACTGCAGTGCTACGTTTCCCTCTCTGCACCTTCCATTCCCATTTCCAGGCTGCACTGCGCCCAGTCTTTGTCCTCCAAGCACCCTGCAGAGCTGCCACACTGCAACACGATGCTCTTTGGGAAGGACTAACCCGCTCCAGTGCTGCTCCATTTGCATCCAAACACAGATGGGGCCAGCAACATTCCCAGGACACTGAGTATAACCATGCAGCCAGCCCAAAGCAAAAGCACACAACCAGCCTTCAGTGTCATAAGCAAGTTCTGTGTGACCTGAGCACTACCTGTAGAAGCAGAGACGCTTGTGGCAGAAGAAACCATCCCTTACCTGTACTGGAGACACCAGCAACGTTGCTGGGTTCACTGATGAGATCCTGCATGACCGCCAGGACACGGAACTCGTACCAGGTATCCTGAAACACCAAGAACATCCATCAGGTCCCTCACCACAGCCTCCAACCTGGCCCAGCTCCTTGAAGACCCTGAGCCACCCCTAAAGCATCCCCAGAGCTGCAGCGCACAGTGTAACACCATACCCATGGGGTGGGTAGCCCCTGCTTACCTGGGATAAGTCCTTGGCAAAGAACTCGTTCTCGGTCCCCGGGATACCATCATCCAAGATCTCCCACCTCTCCGCGACGCGGAATTCCATGATGTAGCGGTCAATGGGGAAGCTGTGGTTAGCAGGAGGAAGCCATGACAAGAGGACGCCTTGCTGTGTGCGGTTGGCTGTTAGGCACCTCGGTGGGGTAACCAACACCAGAGGCTCTGGAGTTGTTACAGGGAATGCTGGGGACAGAGCAGATGGGACAGGGACACCGTTGAGATGGGGTGAGATGAAGGATGCTCTCCCATCAGGGTGGACAGAGCACCGAGGTGGCAGCAGCAGTTCCCAGCTTGCTGGAGTTTCAGGCCTATTTCAGACACCTCGTCTCAGCGTCTTTCCAAAAAGCAGGACTAACAATGCAGTGGATCCAAGAAAAGGGCCTTAGGAAACCGCTTGCTCCCTCCCATCTCCACCTGAGACAGCTCCAAAGCAGATACGAGCACATGAGAGCTCCAACTGAGCTGCACACAAGTGATTTTGGGCTCCATAAATACCTCCTGACCACAGCTGAACTTAAGAGAGATCTGAAAGGTATCTGGTGCAGCACAGCTCTCCAGCACTGCCTGTTAGGACAATTTAAGTTGCTCCATGCATCCCACAAAGTCCAAAAGCTTCACTCAGGAGCCTCCATGAACGTGAAACTACTGCTGCTGCTCACCATCAGATAGGACATCCCCGAATCCCTCCCCTCGTGCCCATGGAGGACCTACCTAGAGTGTTCACAGTGACCACCTCACTGAAGGAGCTGGTGCCCAGCTTGTTTTGAGCCAAGACACTGAACTGGTATGCGGTCTCCGGTTCCAGGGTATCCACCAGTAGCCAACTGGAACCAGCTGGCACAGGGAGAGAGAGCCAGTCGTGGGGCCCAAACTGTGCTCTCTTCATCCTGCCAAGAGAGAAGGAAGCATCCTCAGGGAAAGGGGTCTTCGACAGGGAGGACCAAAAGGCAGCATTAACTTCCAGAGTGAATATGGAGCCTTCCTGAGCGATGGTTTGTTTTGAGAGCAGTGATGTGTATGGACACGGGGCAGCCACTCGCCACCCAAGAGCCAGCTTGGGGATAACCAGGGTCAGCATCCCTTTGGCTCATACAGACACTGCCACCAGCCTCCCCCCTGCACAACCCTGAGCAGGATCAGCACCAACAGCCCTGCTCTGAGGTTGTCTCCATCAGGTTCTCATAGGTAAAAGTAGAAGCTGGAACATTCTTCCTCCGGTGAGTGCTGCGAAGGGGATGGCCGGAGCAGAAGATGGGCCCTGTTCCCATTTATACCTCGACAGTTGAGTCTTCCCTGTCCATCCATCCCCACAAGAGACATTCAACTAAATCACTGCCATTGCCACATCTGCACAAGTTGGGGGCTGCCAGCACAGCCCAGGGCATCATTTGGGCTTTAGCACCACAGCACTTGTGGGGCACACAGCCCATAGACCCCACAAACCCAGGTTGAAAAGAGCTACAAGAGCCATCCCAGTGCAACCTAGCATAGACAAAGCATGCAGCCACCTCCACAAGACATCACCCTGCTGGGAAGCACCGTGTCTCGGAGGAGCATCACTGTGCTGCAAGTGCTGGTGCTCATGTTAGAGAGATGCTCCAGTGAGTCCCAGCCCTTTGCTGAAGGTTTTGGTGGGGTCCATAGAGGATTTGGGAAGGATTGCTGCGGATGGTCTATTCTGAACAGGGCAGACCTGTATCCATCACTTTACAGCCAAGTAAATCCACCGAGTGGGAAGTAAAAGATGGGGCAAGGACAAGCGATGCTGCTGTAAAGGGAGCAAAAGGTGAGGCAGGAGAAGCAGCAGCAAGCTGTGGAAACAAGGAAGTCGGTGGAGAGCCATGCACGTGCAGCGTGCTCCACCAAACCCAGTGGGAAAGCCTCTGTCCCACCACTGCTCCAGCTGGGAATACACATCCCAGGATCCCCAATGCCACCGCAGTGGAGCAGCCAGTGCCCGGAGCGGGTTTCCATGTGGCATTTAACTCCATCATCCCTTCTGCAGGGGGACACATAGCAGAAAGGAGCTGAGTTGGGGCGAGAGGAAGGTAAATGCAGCACTAACCCCCGCTCAGGGATGTGAGACCATCCTTGCTGAGGGATGATGTGTATGCAGGAGGGATGCTGTGGTGGCCCTGGCTACCTCTGGGGAGCAGGGTTTGCATTTCCAGCATCAACAACCGTGGAAGAGGGAGGAAGCATCAGCTCCACCAAGGAGAAGCTGTGTTTTGCTTGAGCACCCCACAGCAGGGAGGAAAGCACAGGGATGGCCAAGCTCTCCCCATGGCACTAGATGACCCAGCACCATCCCAGATCCTGGGTCCCAAGGAGCAGCACAGCACCCAAGGCACCTTTGCAATCAGAGCAAAACAGGTCTCTGGCTCTCCATCCCCACAGCACCCTGTAAATTCCCTATGGAAAGCTTGGTGTAAACACCCTTCCTGCTGCTGGCTGCTCTCCCCAGGGGTCTGGAAGGGCCTGGATGAGGCAGGAAACCAGCAGCAGGTTGCAAAGCAGGAATAGCAGCAGCTGTCACGTCTCTCCAGAGCAAAGAGGTTTAACTGCTCCTTCCCAAGGGCATTTCCATCACAGCAAGGTCTGCGCTGCTCTGTTTGCTCCATTGCTTCCTCTTCCCACCTCCCAACAGACTGAGGGAGCAGAGCAGGAATCACTGCAGGTGATATCTGCCCTACCTCCACTCTCAGCAGTCTCCATCAGGGCAAATTAAGGGAAGGAAGGAAAGAAAGAGCAAGAAGAAAGACTGAACGTCACCAGCCCAAGCCTGGGAGGAGAAGGCATCATCCCCCCCACGTTTCCAAGGGCATGCAAGCCAAGAGCAAGTGCAGATCCCCAACCTCACTGCAGCTACACTGCTCCCTCCCCTGTCCCAAAGGATGCACTCACTGGCTTTGGGTACCAGGTAGCACAGGAGGGATTGGAGCACGGGGCTCAGACCCAGCCCTCATCTCGCAGTGGCTGGTTGTGAAGTGAGCTGGGATTTAATCACCTCCAGGGAGGCAGAGAGCAAGGAGAGATCATTTCTGCTTAGTCACAGCTCTTCCAGGACGCGCTCTCTTAAGGCTGCATTTCCCATCCTCTCCCTGCCTGTTAAGCTCCATAAACAGTTTATCTTGAAATGAGATGCCAGGGGCAAAGTTACATGAATGCAAAGCGTCTCCCTCGTACCATCATCAGCAGAACAAAACCTGCTGGTCCGCATGGATCCCACCACCACCACCCAACCTCTCTGAGGCTCCGGATGGGAACCCAGCCTTAATGGCACCCATGGGTGCAGAGCCACCCTCACCACCCTCCTCCACCCCGGCTGCTGGAAGCTCTGGTCAGCTGGAAAGGAAAAGAAGCAGAGAGCAAAGCATGCTAGGATGACTCACAGAGGGCCGTACCAAACTGAGAATGTCTGCTCGTATCCACCGTCGTAGCCAGGCTCCCAAGAGACGTTGGCTGAGGTCATGGCCACCACCACGTGTACGCTGGTTGGGGCATGAGGGCTTGTGCCTGCAAGGGACAAAGGGATGGGGTCAATGGGAGTAAAACCAGAGAAGTTGTGGCTGTCCCAGCCCTGGAAGTGCTCAAAGCCAGGATGGATGGGGCTCGGAGCAACCTGGATTAGTGGAAGGCATCCCTGCCCCTTCCAAACCAAACCATTCCATTATTCGTTGCAAGCTGGAAGCCCCCATGATTCCACAAAGGATGACTCCCATGAATCATTCCAGCTCCCAGCCATGATTCCACAAGGACTCCTCCTGCCCCACCTGAAGGCCACCCAGAATTCCTGCTTTGAAATAGCAGCAGGACAGCTTGTGGCCAAAACAGGAGCAGAAAAAGGCATCTCCACGGCGAGCATCCCAACCTTCTCCGCTCGAGGTCCCACCACTTACATACCTACAACAGTGAGGTGAGTGCTGGCAGTAATGCTTGCGACGATGTTGGTGGCAACGCATTCCCACTCGCCGTGGTCATCCTTGCCGAGGGAGCGGATCTGCAGGGTGCCACCGGGCAGTGTGTTGTGCTTGCTCCTGCTGGGCTTCCCTACCTTGGGCAAGGAGCCGGGCAAAGAGAGAAAGAGAGAGGACTCAGCAGCAGGTTATGGGGCAGGGTGAGGCGGCAGCGGGGTCACTAAGCTACCTGCGTGGCCCAGGGGACACCGCCGGCCACCGGCAAGGGAGCTGGTCTCTCCAGTCGTGGCAGGGCAGAGGGATCCCCCGCTTGCGAGAGGACCTGGCGGGGCAACGCGAGAGGAAGGTGTGAGGGAGGTTGATGCTCAGCACCCACACGGACACCGCAGGCAGAGGAAGGGGCAAAGCACCAAACACCGTTGCAGGTTGTCCCCAGGTGCCCAACCTGCCCCTCAACCCTTCACGTCTGGTGTGCGGGCAGAGGGGACCCTGTGGGGATGCAGGAGGATGGAGGGAAGTGCCTGGGGGGGGTCTCAAGCTGGAAGATGGATGTTGTAACAGCTCGTTTCTAGGCTCGTAAGCACAAATGGTGCAAATCCCACGTTGTCCTGAGTCGTCTGCAGCTGTTCTGCACGCAGAGGGCTCTGCTGATCCACACCAGTTGGATGGCACACAGGATGAGCACAAAGCACGTGGGATTACAAGTGACAAGCCCGAGTCTTCAGGAGTTCGTCAAGAGACTGGTCAGGGCTGGTGGGCTGATGGGGAGCTTGCTTCTGGTGCTGGGAAACTGAGCCCCAGCCAGCCCCTAATGCACTTGGAGGGGGTAAGGCCAGAGCCAGGACAGCAGGGGGATGGCCAGAAGGCACAAGAAGGGTTGAAAAGAGACCTGAGTAAGAATGGTGAGGGGCAGGGAAGAGAAAAACAGGATGGAGAAAAAGACTAAAGGGTCAGCAAGTTTTAGACATGTCCATGGACAGGCCATGGTCCTCCTCGTGCAGGTCAAAGGAACTCAAAGAGATCCAGCATCTCACACCATAAGGACTGAAGATGCTGCTGCCCACTGAACGACACAAGGGACCCCATCACTCTCAGGAGCTCTGAGGAGGGGACATGATTCTGACAGGGGGACAAAGAGCACAGGAGGTCCCTGCATGGTGGCTGTCATGGGATCAGCAAGGTTGGGAAGCAAAGGGAAGGCTCAGGAGGGCACTGCTCTCAGGCTGTGCCACCAGAGCCTGCGTGGCACAGAAAGGGACATCCCGGGATCATCATGTTGAGTCCAGCATCATCGAAATGGTTTCTTCTCCAGGTCTTCAAAGCCACAGGGCTGCTGAGAGGTCCAGCCCCTTAGCAAAACACAGCCAAGGGTCCTCTGGTAGCAGAAGAGATGGGAGATGCTCCACCACGGGACATCCACATGGGAATGGTGGCCACGTCCTGCCGGTGACCACCTCATCAGCAGCCACAGGAGGAAGAGGAGGGAGACAGGGGCAGGGCTCAGCTTGGCGGATGCTTTTCCCATGCTGCTTTCATGGGATTCAAGGACTCGGTGGCCACAAACTGGGTTTCCCCCACCCACCTGCGGGACAGGACGGCAGTGGCTCAGCCCAAAGCGAAGCAGCTGTACCTGCAGTTTGTTCTTACCGGGACAGAGTGTGGCTTCTCTGTCTGCAATAGTCACCAAAAGCCAAAGGCACTGCAGATTTGTCTGGCAGGCCGGGTACCTTTCTCCAGGCGATGATGGGAAAGGGGTCTCCGGCAGCAGCACAAGGAATCAACAGCTCCCTCCCTGCCTCCTGTCTGTACTCCCAGCCTGGTAGCACCGTGAAATAGGGGGGGTCCTGCAGTCAAGGGGAAAGGCATCCATCAACCCGTGTCAACTCCCCCCAAGGAGCATCAACTCATTGCCAACTCCACCATGTGCAAGCAGCTGCCCGTCACCAAAACAAACCCTTTTCCAACACAAATCAATTTGGTTTGGGTAAGGTTGAGGCACTGCAAGGAAAGCCACAACAGAGAGCGTTTCCTCTGAAGAGCCACCGCGCTATGGCATATTGTTAAAGTTTTAAGGAGGTCAATAGGGGGGCGAAAAACCCCATCCACATCACATCAGATTCCATCAACAGCCACTTTAGTGGATGTGTGTTTGCGATACACAAAGCGTTATCAGATGAAGCTCAACAAGACACCATAAATCACTGCTGCTCACAAGCATGGACTTGGTGTTCAGGGAAGGAAGAGGCAGCAAAACCCACTGAAGCCACAGTGGAAACTGCACTGGGAGCCCAGCATGCCTCAGGCTCTGCCTGCAGCAAGAGCACACGGAGCATCCCTAGAGCTCAAATCATCCCTTTGGTAAAGTCCTCTGTGAACTCAAGCCCAGGACAGCAGGGCCCATGTGTTCTGTTGCAAAGAGACCATAGCAGGAACACACTTCCTGGTCCAGCACTACCAAAGCCTTACACTCATCACACACATTGGCTGTGACCCAACCTGTGCCATTGCTCCAGGGGGATATTATCCAGCTACACCTGCCTGCTGCTCCAGGATGCTCATGAGGCTCCACATCCACCTTTCTCAGCATGCATAAGAGATATAAAGCTCAAAGCAAAGCTTTTTGCTACAGTAACGGGCCAGTTTTGGGGCACAAAGTCCTTCTTGAGCTCTCTTCACAGAGAAGCACTTAGAAAAGCAATGTAAATCCTCAATCCTTGCACTGAATTAACACCCAAATAAGCACCATGGATTAGAAACCCCACCTCATCCATCCCTGCAGTGCTGTGCTGAACAGGAAGGCAAGAATGAGTCACATGCACATTGCAATTCCACGTTAAGGAAGTCTGGCTACAACAGGAGATATCTCCACAAAGCACACACAGATTCACTGCAGCACAACCCCGGGAGCATCGCTTGGTAGGAGAAGACACGATTCAGGGTTGCAGAGCAAGGATTTGAGCAGGCAAATTTACCTTCAGTACCAGTCGGGCAGGGGGAGACTGGCCCATCGTACCCAGGGCGTTATAAGGCACACAGGTGTAAGTGCCGAGAGCATCTTCAGTTGCCTCCTCGATCCGGATCGACCCGTCTTCCAGCAGGTTCCAGCCGGAATACTGCAGCAGTGAGAACGAGGGAGTTGGTTTATCCCACACCCACCACTGCTTATTTTCCCTTCAGCCAAACCCCCCCCGCCAGCTATGCCATAGGAGATGCCCGAATCCATTCCCAGCACACAAGTAGCCCAAAAGACAATAGATCACCCCCTAAAGTAAAACTCATCCTGGTGGCTTCACCCGAGGGGCGGAGGGCACCAAGAAGCAGGAACCCGCAGGTTTATATGGAATTAAAAGTTTGGATCATTAATATTTAAGGAAATTTAAGATCCTGAGAGTTTTCTTTAAGTATTGACGGCTCATACCCGCGCTCAGCCGATCCAACTGTGATTATAGGATGGCAGAGACCTATTAAAAGGGTCTTTCAACCATCCGTTCCCGTTGGAGAAATCAAAACAGGGCCATCAAGATGTGACTTGGGAGGACAGCAGGCACAAGGTCTGGGAGATGCAGACATCACGTTTACACAAGAACGCAAATTCACTCTGCCCACAGCTGATAAGGAACAGCAGCATCATCCCACCCATGGGATGGATGAGTCCACTTGGCAGGGTAAAGGTCGGACTTGATCTTAAAGGTCTTTCCCAGCCCTGCTGATCCTATGGGGCTTTTTCTCTCCCATGGTGATGCTCTCTGGCCTACGCAGAGGACACAGGGTCCGAACCCCTCTGTGTCCCCATATGTCCCTCCCCGGGGGCTTCCTTACCTTCTCGATCCTCAGGGGACGTCCGTCTTTGTTCCACTTGACCAGCGTGACCGGGGGCTCTGCCTCCACCGGGCAGCGGATGTATCCATGTATCCCAATGGGAACATAGATGACGGGGGGCATGTTCACCACGCGGGCAGGATCTGGGAAAGCAGAAGCACCGTGTCAGTGTGGGGAAGGAGCCCACCTCCCCTTCACCACTCTGCTTCAGAGGATCTCCATCGCTTTGATAATGAATTCCAAGCCCAGACACCACCTTGGCTTACGGGGGGTTGTTATCTCCAGGCTTCCCACACACAAACCCACTGTAATACCTGGTATTTGTGGGGGGTTTTACTCATGCCCAGGGTGCTCCTACCTGGGGCTCATTAAACAATGCATTTAAGAAGCAGCATTAAACCCATCTGCTGGCACATCCACATTGAGTCATGCCCTGCTGAAGCCTGGGCTGCTCCATCAAACCCAGCCTGCCTGGTTCTGCACGGCAGCAGTGAAAACTATCCCAGTTCCCAGCTGCAGCAATAGGGATGGGAGAAGGGATTCATGGCTGGGCTACAGCCAGTCTTCTACCTCCTGTCTGTTTGTACTCGCGGCTCATCGAGCCTGGGTCACGTTGAGCATCAGCCACCTCCTGCCTTCCCAACAGGATGCAAGAGGCTTAAAATATGCACCTTAACCCCCCCACGCTGCATCACCCACACAGTCTCGCGATGCTCCAGTCTAGGATGTGTCATTACCAGTGCTTCTAAGAGCTTTTTAATTAAGTGTGAGTGGGTTGGAGCGAATCGAGGCTTTCTTTAATAAGCAGCTTGATAAAAAAAGGAGGAAAAAAAGAAGTTACTTTTAATAAGGAGAGTATTTCCACAACCTTGTCTAGACACCGGCAGCGTGAGGTTAGGGGGGAAATCCTGACAGTGCTTACACTGCCATAAGGGATGAGCGCGTTTTTGGGCTGCTGCATCCCTGTGCTGCAGATACAGAGATGCAAAGCTGGGGCTAAGGGGGAGGTGGTTGGGAGGAAGGGATGGAAGATGAGCTTCCTTGGGGTTAAAACCACCCAGTTTGGGAGTGCTGCTCCCTCGCTGTCTGCCAAAACACAGAACCCCAAGCTGGTGCCCCCGGCAATGGCACCGTAACCCAGATTTACCACGTGCTGCATATGGAATGGGCTTTACCCTCCCTCCGCTTCACTCCACCTCTTAGGAAATGTAATCAAGGGCTCTGGCAGCATGGCAGAGGGTAATGGGATCGAGCCTTTCACTACTAGGTCACTGGCGAGGGGCCAGCCCAGCTCAGTAATGCCCCAGAGCTGTGTCCCCATCCGAGGGCTGCTTCAGGGGTGGGAATTCTCCCTCCCGAGGGGTCAGCCCGGGTCCAGATGAGGTTTGCTGTGGACGAAAGGGGTTTGCAGCACAAGCAGCCCCCTTTGCAGGGCTGTCTGGAGGGCAGGTTGTCCAAAGGCTCTTGTTCCTGCCATCAGAGCTATTTTTAACAGCCTTCAGCCCTGATGAGTGGTCCTGGATTAGCAGCAGGGCAGATTGAATGGCCTGAGGCCACAAGCTCTCCCAGCCGGGTATATCCAAGCACCTCTGCCTGGTCACCCCTTCATCCATCCCCATAGGGAGACCACTGGACCGACCAGCCCTTCTCACAGCAGCTCCCCACCAGTGTGGGGCTTCCCACTAACCAGCATTATTGAGTTAAAACACTCAAATCAGGAGCCCACTTTGCTCAAGCCTATCTATCATTATAAAATAAACCTTTTGCAGCAGAGTAATATTGCCATTGAGAGTGGCAGCAATTGAAGCCATTACTGTCAAATGCCACAGGACACCGGTGGCACACTACCCATTACTGCCTGGGGAGCCCAGAGAACAAGCGTGGGAAGCAACACTCCTGCTCCAGCCCCTTCTCCTCTGCTTGTTTAGATCAGTTACAGCCTGAAGAATACAACGTGCAAAGCACAAAACTCCTCCATAGGAACATGCCCCCATAATAAATACTGAGGAACACAAGCAGGCAGTTGAGTCTGAGAGCCCTGAGCTGGTGGTTCCCTGCCAAACACGATGCAGATGAGGACAGCGTGGTGGGGAGATGCTCACCTAATCCAAACCCACTTGTATCACAGGTGGAAGCTCCCCAGGATGCTCAGGCTCTGCTTTCCTGCTGCCCACACCCCCCAAACATGTGGGATGCAATCTGGGATTCCCAGAAGCTGTGGCTGCCCCATTGGTGGCAGTGCTCAAGGCCAGGTTGGACACAGGGCTTGGAGCAAGCTGCTCTATGGAAGGTGTCCCTGCCCGTGGCAGGGGTTGGAGCTGGAGGAGCTTTAATGTCCCTTACAGCACAAACTATTCTATGATAGGATTCAGGGAGAACAGAGCCTCTTGGGCTGCCTCAGAGCGCGGTACTACCGATCCCAACCCCATCCCTTAGGATGCCCACACTCACACTGCACCGTCAGGTAGGCAGAGGCTGACGGTGAGCGGCCCAGGCTGTTACTGGGGATACAGGTGTATTTTCCAGCATCCTCCGGCTTGACACGGAAAATGATCAGTGTCCCATCAATCAGGATCCGCACCCTCAGCTTCAGGTCACTGTGAAAGAGAGGAGGAGGAGGAAGATCATGGGCAGACCATGACCCTGGAGCAGGAGGAAGATGAGGACACGCAACCAGCTCCAACTCACTTCTTGAAGTAGACGTTCTCCTCCTCCCAGTACCACAGGTAGGTGAGGTTCCCGGGATACGCCTCGGCTTGGCAGGTGAAGAGCGCATCCTGGGAGATGTTGACCGTGATGTTCTCCGGAGGGGAAACAATAAATGGAGGTCCTGGAAGGAGGGAGAGAAAAGTGTCATCCCCACCAGCACATGGCCCTACAGAGGCTGCGCAGGCTCAGCTCCATCCCAGCATCATTGGCTGGGAGCTGCTCTGGGATCATGGAGCGCAGAGGTTATCTCCAGGAGCACGCTGGGCCTGTTATCCCCAACAAGGCACTCTTCCTCAGGACACTGCAGTGACAGGACAATGGGAAGCTCAGGTTGGATATAAGGAAGAAGTTCTTCCCTGTGAGGGTGCTGAGCGCTGGCACAGGGTGCCCAGAGAAGTTGTGGCTGCCCCATCCCTGCAGTGCTCAAAGCCGGGTTGGATGGGGCTTGGAGCAACCTGTTCCATTGGAAAGTGTCCCTGGCTGTGGTAGGGGACGGAAAGAGATGACCTTAAGGTCCTTTCCAACCCAAATCAGTCTGCGATGCTATACTCGCAACAGCTTTAGGAAGGTGGCATGGCATACAGCTCTGCTCCTCCCAAGACAGATGAGCTCATCCTTCCCTTTATGCTGAGTACTTCCACATCACCCACAGGAAAACCCAGGCGGATGCACAGCTCGGCACCACTGCTAAAGCAAAGCAGAGGACGCCCTGTGCTCCTCTCTCTGCTGGTAGCTGTTGACCTAATTAAAGATTTATTTAATCAAAGAGGGAGCAGGAGGCCCTGCCATGCATCACCGCTGTCTGACGAGGGGCTTTGTGACAGCCTTTTCCCTGCTTCCCAAACAAAAGGGGCCCGGCAGGGCCACTGTGTGCCCCAGTTAAGCAGATTCCTCCACCCTACAAACGGGGTGTGGAGCTGGCAGGATGCTGAAGCAGATTCCTGCATCCTACGGCTTGCAGGATGCTGAGCCCATGAAGCCCGGGGGTCACTTCAGGATAGCGCCGCAGTCCTGCGCTCCATGGAGTTTTCCCCATGGAGGATAAACCAGTGGCTGAGGAGGAGCTGGAGGGTCTGTGCTGGATGATCTCACCTTGAACGAGCAGGCGCGTTGTGTGCACAGCTTCCCCCTGGATGCTGTATGCCCGGCAGGTATAGGCACCCCGGTCCTCCCGGCTCACAGAGAGCACCGTAAGGCTCCCGTCGCTCACCTGGGAATGACAAGGGAAAACCCTGGAGCAAAGGGAAGGAACCCTGGGAGAGGGATGCATTCCATAGCCGAAGCTCAGCATCCTCCCTCCCTGCAGCACTGCGTTACCAGCGCTTTAAGGGCTGGATGAGAAACGGGTTTCCCCGGCTCGGCAAGGCTTTGGATATTAATAAACCAACACGGATTCCTGCTGGATGCCAAGGGGAAGGGAAATAAATAAATAAATGAATACATCAACCATCACAACGCATTCATCTCCTGCAGAAGTGACTGGCAGGAGGCAGGCTCCAAACCGCTCCTGCCAGGTGCCTCCGGCACCATCAGCCCTTCACAAGGAGCCATCCCTTGCTCCCAAGTGATCCACCCCTGGGGTGGGATACAAGGGGGAGAACCCGGCTCAGCCACCATCCTTCCCATGGGGCCGCCCTGCAGCTACAAGGAGAAGGCAAATTCCTCCTTGGGAACACAGCAGAGGAAGGATGGGTGAGGGATTGTCACCGTCAGGGAAGCAGCACCCCCAAGCACAGGGAGCCCTGCTCCCAGCCAGGCTTCCCCCCCACCCCATCCTGCCTCATCCTTCTATTTCAATTAGTAACAAATGATTCCTAATTACTCTCATTAGTGCCTGCGCTGATTCCAATGCCTGATTTACCAATTACAGCTCAAGGGGGGAATCTCTGCTTGGGAACCTCCGGGATGCAAACAGGGTCCTGGAGGATATTCTCCCTGCCCAAACCTCCCCCTGCATCCATCCCTGCCTGAAGACACAGCATTCCCAGGCTACAGCCCCTATTGGAGTCCCCAGGGAGCAGTCTGAATGTGGGAAGAGATGTCCTAATGCCTGAGGGGGTCTCTAGCCTGTACCAAAGAGATGCAGTATGAGAGGATGGAATGGGAAAAGACATAGGGGGAAATGAGCATCATGGCAAGGAGATGCTAAAAGAACACCTGGCTCAGTGGTCCCATTGACACCATCCCCCCGAGTGGGATGCTCCAGGACCCCCATGACAGCCCTCACCACCCACCTACCTACCTGGTACTTGCCATTAGCACCCAAAAGGTCTCCTTCTCTCAGCCAGGTGACGATGGGCTTGGGGTTCCCGAACGCCATGCAGGTCAAGGTGACGCTGCTGCCTTCCTTCGCCTCTACGTACTGCGGTGGTGTCTCCGTGAAGGTGGGGGGAGCTGGGGGCAGAGGATGCCACTGTGACCCCCCCATGGCCGATGGGGGTCAGAGGAAGGCACAGGGACAGAGGGAACACGCTGCGCATCCCTATGGAGGGGGCTGGACCACCCCAAAGGGGAGCAGGGCTGCAGGGATGGGGATAACACCCACCGAGGTGTACCCCTTTCCCTGTCACACACACCCCAGCCCTGTCCCCTCTCCTCCCCAGCAGCTCCAGGCTGGCACCACAGCCTCCCCCCAGGCTGCACATTAACTTCCTATTGTCAAAACATGGGAAAACACCGCAGTGCAGATCGAAATGCTCCTTCCTGATTCCAGAGGCTGGCGGGATTACAGCCCGCCCCCAATTACCAGCACTTGTTAAAGCTCACTTTGGAGGAAGACAGGTTGGCAATTTAAGCTGCTTGGGGATGAAAAAGAAGAATTACACTTGGTTTCTCCCCCAAATGATTCCTATTTTCCCCTAAGAAAATGAAGCGTTGTAATGCACCGAGAGGGAAGTCACAGCCTTCCCTCTGAAAGCAGCTCCTCAAGATGGGAGGATTATGGTTGTTATTAAGCCCCTGTATGCTCCTTACTGCATAACCCTTTCCCCCCCCAAAACACCCCATTTTACAAAGGGGGTCGAGCCCATGGAGTGTCAGAGGTGCTGATAACCACATCCAGCCCATCGGGATGCTGGTTTGCTGCATCCCTGCATGCAGTGGAGGTGAAGCAGGCACCATCCTGCTCCTCTTCCTTCCCTCTACCCTGTGAGCTCATTAGCAGGGCAGGGCCAAGCTGGGGCAGTGCAAAGCTCCTGCTCACTAATTGGGCTCAATTAGGTGGCTCTGGTCCATGCTGCAGCCCAGCACCCCCCCTGAAAGGTTGAATTAGTCACTCAAGGTCAGGCCAGACCAAGGAGCTGCTGGTGGTACCCACACCTCTGCAGCAGGGGAGGCATTAGTCCTGCTGCTGGGCTCAGCATCAAGCCCTCTCCTGATGTGGAGAACAGTTTGTGATGGGTCTAAGACGCAGCCTTAATAAAAGGGAGATGGCATTTGAGTAAATCTGAATTTCAAGAGAACAAAGATGGGATGTTCTGAGCCGGTTGTTCAGAGGAGATCCATTCCCAGCCCTGCTCCTTGATGTCTGTCCTTTCAACAAGCACCTCGTAATTAAACTGCTGAATCCCTCATAAAAGTCCCAAAAGTCCCTTTGTTAAGGCACACCCTGGCTGGAGCAGACACCCTGGATGGCTCCATCCTTGTCTACAAGCTGTGTGACCTCTGAGATCCCATTGGGAGCAATGTGTGCAGTTCTGGTGTCCTCAGCTTAAGGACATGGAGCTGTTGGAGCAAGGCCAGAAGAGGCCATGAGGATGCTCAGGGGTTGGAGCACCTCCTGTATGGAGCCAGGCTGAGAGCATTGGGGCTGTTCAGCCTGGAGAAGAGAAGCTGCATGGAGACCTTAGAGCAGCTCCAGTGTCTGAAGGGGGGCTACAAGGATGCTGGAGAGGGTCTCTGCATCAGGGAGATGATGAGACATGGGGTGATGGGTTCAGACTGAAACAGGGCAAGTTTAGGTTGGATATAAGGAAGAAGCTCTTCCCTGTGAGGGTGCTGAGGCACTGGCACAGGGTGCCCAGTGAAGCTGTGGCTGCCCCATCCCTGCAGTGTTCAAGGCCAGGTTGGACACAGGGGCTTGGAACAGCCTGCTCCACTGGAATGTGTCCCTGCCCATGGAACTGGATGAGCTTTAAGGTCCCTTCAACCCAAACCAGTCTACGATTCCAAGGTTCTTCATCCATCAGAACCAAAGGGAAGCCCCCATGCAGCCCATCATGCCCAGCTCACCATTGACTGTGAGGTGGACCCAGCTGCCGTTGTGGAAGGTGTCGTACTGCTGGTCCAACATGAGCACTTTGCACTCGTACCAGCCCTGGTCCTCGGAACGGACCTGCTCAATACGCAGGGAGGCTTTGTCGTGCAGGCTGGCCCGGCCTGTGGGGACAGCACAGCCACCATGTCAACACGATGCTCACCTATACTGGAGCATCGCCAGTGTGGGGACACCCAAAGCATCCCCTTTGGGGCCAAAAAGCACCCAAAATCCATGGGTTTGAGCCTCACAGCATGGTTCTGCTGGCTCCCATTTGGGGAGCACAGAGGCCACTGGGCTCATTCATGAGCTGAGTGTGGCAGAGCTTAGCCCAAGTTCAGGGGCATCCTCCCTGAGGGAGCAATACCCCACTGCACCAACCACATCAGGGCTTATCCCCACCAGCCACGTGGGGCTGGCAGCACATTGGTGAGCTCTGCAGCTCCAACCTGCTACTTCCACCTAGCACGTGGGGCTGGCTCCATCCCCACAGCATCCCAGCATCCCTCCTCCCGGCTCACAGATGCTCTGGAGCGCAGTGGCAGCAGCAGCAGCAGCCGCCACCACCACGTGTCACCCTGGGTTTCTCTGCCTCGCTTGCTCTTGTCCCACGCAGCCCAGCTGGCTTCCTAGTGCTGCTGCTTAATTAAAACCAACTGGGTGGAAAGCAAGCAAGGAGAGGCAGAACCCGTGCGGTTCCCAGCGGAGGAGCGGATGGAGCGGATCCGCGCAGCCCTGCCACATCCTCCTCGCCACCCCTCCACTCACCAGCATATTCCGGGTCGACATGGGGAGGGTAAAACCCAAACTTGATGAAGATGGGGATGGGGACACCGAACTTGAACCACTCCACGACATAGGGAGGGGGCTGCCCCGTGAGCGGGTGGATCACGTCACATCCCAGGATCACGCTCTCACCAGCACGAGCGGTCACGAACTCGGGTTCTTCCCTTGAGCCGAGGGCACCTGCAAGGGGCAAAGGATGAAACTGGGGCTGATCCCACCGCTGGATCCCAGCACCAGCGATAGATGGAGGATGGGACCCTCTGAGCTTCTGCACCAGGGCAAGGTAATGCTCAGTGACCCCACATGTGAGGACCTCATGTTCTCGACAAGAGGAGGTGCATGGAGCACACTCAGTGCTGCTCTCCACTTAGCAGCACCATCAGGGCTGCCCCACATCCCCGTGGCGGTTTAAAGGCTGCTTCTGCTGTCCTGTTTGTGCCCTTATGTCCTCTGGGACCACTGACCCACAGTTCTTTGCCAACCAGGACATCTGGCTTTCCCATGGGAGTAGGTTCACAGCACTCACATTCCAGCCAAGCTCATCCATCCTGGGGCATACCCAAGAGCCCCAAGGCCTGAAACCTGGTGATCAAGCCTGGCACCCTGCTGGGGTAATTAAAGAGGGCTTTGGTGTCCCCATCAAAGACAGGGATGGGATCCACCCTGCTCAGCTGCAGCCTGGCATCACCCAGCCAGCAAAGCTGCATCCTCAGCACAGCCTTTTAGAGAGGGAAACCCAGAGCTGGAGCCAAGGCTCCAGAACTGCAGGCACAGGAGTCTCCTTGATGGAAAGGACCCCCCCTTCCATTCCCTGGCACATGTGGCATGGAGTGGGGGGACACTGGGGAAAAGGGGATGCTGGGGATGCTGCTGGGGAAGGGGGATGCTGGGGAAGGGGGGATGCTGGGGAAGGGGGATGC
>JASSUY010006120.1:0-15420 GCA_032466535.1 Forpus xanthops | reverse complement strand
CACTATGTATGAGCTCATTAACTAGTGTATTTAACCAGGCACTAGGTGCAATAAAGTTGAAGTTTGCTGACGACCACTTGGTGTCTGCTCTTCCCTTCGCCGACACAAGATGATTTTGGCATTGCACCAACATTGGTCCTTGCATAATTTTCTCATTGTGGCTACTTAAGAGTGCTAGGAACCTCAGCATCAGCTTCCAGATGAGATTCAGATGAATGTTACTTTTAGGGTTCAGAGAACCAAAAATACTACTGGTTCTGGGTCACTGTGACTTCAAATGTTACGTCAAGATTTGCATGACACTGCAATTACTACTTTGGTAATAATTTGACACTGCAATTACTTTTTTTTCTTTATATTAACGTACACACCAAACTGGCTGTAAAGAGTATTAAAGAGCTGTGAGACTTCACCATTTTCATTTAGCTATGTAAATTTTAGAGTAGCCAAATATTTTGAGAGTGTGTTTGTTTTCTCCTTTGTTCTTGTGTTTCCTTTATGTCAGAATTAGAAGAAGCAAGATAGAAGATTCCTCAGCTAGTGTATTCAACTGAGAATTCCCCTTGTACATGGGAAATGGCAGTCAGACAAAGAAATTGGTTGGGAAGGCAGAAAAACTCCCAAATTCCTTGGTGGCTCATTATTTACAATGATGTAATTTTAAGTCATTGAATAAGCTAAAGTTTAATAATTAAATGCATCCATTTTTTCCACTCAGTTCCTGAAGTGTGAACATATTTCCAGGCAGTTTATACCCAAACATATGAGCATTGCTACAAAATATTTAATACCCACGCTGAGTCACTTTTACGCTTGATTCTTTACCACAAAATCACAAGTAAGGTTTCTGATGGAAACATTAATTAAAATGCTTTTTTAACCACTGTAAAAAACAACCCTGAAAAAAATTAGAGAATAAATTGATTTGAAAAAGACAATAAAACTCCATTTGTGTGCTTGTGTGTGCCTGGGACTGGAAAAGGTCAAACCAATTTGAAATGTATAGAGCATGAAGTTCTAAATTATACAATCTTCACAATGCATAAAAGCTATGCAGCCTGAGTGCATACACCTGCTGAAAGCAGGTGGGAAAGAGATAAAAATGTTGCTTAACTTTTTTGCTTGCAGAGCTGTTAATGCTTTTAAAATTCTCCCAGTCTTTTGAGCTATTTCAGAGTTAGCAAATGTAGTCTAGAGAAATGAATGAAGAACTAATACCCTGGAGAAACAAAAAAGATCTTTTCAGTATAAATTGCAGCTTATCATGTCAGCAGTTTCTGTGTTTTTTTTTTTTTTTAACTTTTTTATTTTTTTTACAAGTTTTAATCATTTTCTGATTTTTCTGCCGAAAGAATTGTAATTCCTTTGAGAGGATAATGGTCAGCTGCCTAGCAGAACTTATTTTCTTTTTACTTGAGGTATATGTAGAATTTTTGAACTCAAATTTAATGAAATTACCTTTCATGTGTACTGTGCTGGTATTTTTCCTGTCCCTGCTCCCCACACCAAGCTGTGGTGGTGCATGTGTTGTCATTTACAAACACTTATATTGCAGGACTGCCTGGGGAAAGAGACCCATGAGGTCAAGATAAGAAAAGAGAGCTATAACTTGTTTTGTTTCTTGATGTCAGTATCCAGTGCCAAAATAAATCTGCCTTCTCTAACTGAAATTGAAATGCATGTCTGATTTCTAAATGCCTTTTTAAGGCCAAATACCACTTTTTAAAAGGCTGATGATCAGGAGAAAGTTGGAATGTGGTCCTTCATCCCACGGCATAACGGTGGCAAGAAACTAAAATACCTAGGGCTGCTTCGCTTTGCTGCAACCATATTTTCCCCTTCTGCAACCTAGCTCTAGGTGTAATTTCCTGGGGCTGCAATTGCTCTCAATTCTAGGATGTGCAAAAGCTTTACAATAATGCCACCATTGCCATCATCCAGGCTGGCTGACTACCAAGGGCACTAGCGGCCATTTGTTCATCTACCTGGTTATCCTCAGAAATGGCAGCTCAAAATGGTGTCCCCAACAGAGTTAGAGGACAACACCCCAAATTCTTAACATATATAAAGTTTTGTCAAGAGGACATAATTTTTTTCTTGGGTTTTACTGGCCTTTCATGAGGAAACACTCTGCAACTCCTGGAAAATGTCTTCAGCTAGTACTGGTGTGGGGCCTTCGGGAGGCAAGTAACCTGCTTCTGGAGGTACTTTCTCAGGTGTTGATTGCTTGACATGAAATTGCAGTGTAGAAATCAAAGCAGACAGCATTGCCTAGTGAGAAAATTGCCCACTGATAGAAGTCCCTCAGACACTGTGAAGTAAACTTCAGTAAGAAGCAACTTTGGTGTGAAATAGCTGAGATATCAGGAACTGAACATTTCTTTCTTTGATATAAAAGAAATGGGTGTCTTTTTTGCTGAAGATAGAAGATTCTTAGGCTGCCTTTGGTAGATAAATAAGCACTGTAAGGATTTTCTAACAGGTAAGATAAAGGAATTGAACTCACATAATATTTGACCCTATCACGTGTGAGTCCTACAAATAACTCTCAGATTAATTCCGCTAAAATATCATTTTATCTTTTTAGTTTATATTTAAACCCGGCATATACTTTGGCCATGTTAATTTTGTAGACAGAGCTGTGTTTGTGTTTGGAGGAGCAACAGTGCTTACTGAATTACTACTTCATAAAAAAAATTCCCCAAAGGTGGGAGAGGAAGCAACTGGCAGAAGTTAGCCTTCACACAGGTGGGAGGAACCAAAAGTTATAAGAACAATAAATCTTCTCTTTGCCTTTCAAAACTTTTGGGATTAGGAATTCAGCAGGTTTTGGATGACATAGTTTCAAAGAATAAAAACATTGCTGTATGTTTAATACAAATATAATAAGCTTGATTTAATAATGCATTATTAACATATTTAAGATATTAATCAACCAGGGAATGTTTCAGCGTTTTTTAAATATACTATTTTTAGACTCCGACCTACTGTATTTTCTCTGCGTTATTGTTAAGATTAAAATTTCAGAACAGATTCAACAGGTCAAGGGTCCTGTCTCTGGCAGTAACCATTTGCAGATGATTAATAAAACCAGACAGGAACAGGACAGTTGAACAGTTGCACTTTCCCTGGTCTGCCATGCCAACTTCCAGCAGTCTACAGTTCAGGGACTTCCAGAGCCAGTCTGCATTTGCATCAGTGTACTTAACAGTGTCCAGTGGATCTCTGTGCCATGGTGGTTTTTTTGGTTTGTGGTGTTTTGTTTTTTTTTTTTAATTTACTTTCTAAGCCTTTTCAAAGTCTGGCCCCTGCAACAGCTTGTGGCAATGAGTTATTTAATTACAGTCTATATGATAATTTCACTGTGTGTCCTTAGTTAGAAACTGTAAGAAGTCATAGAAAATTGATGTGCTACCCATCCTAATTTTGGTTTTCCTGATACGAGGTACTGCACACTTCTGGTCATCCTTATAGCTTTTGTCAATTAATTTTTTAGTTCTGTGCTATTCTGTAGGTGAAAGAAGAAAAGCTGGAAGCACTGAGGCTGTAAGTAAAAAATGTTTCATCTGTGACCTAACAGTGAAAGGAATTAATCTCAATTCTTTTCTTAACATGTTTTGCATTTTATTTCCTTGGTGGATTGCTATTGGGAGCTGACAGACATTTTCAACTTTTCCTATAGACTCCATATTCTGTTACCTGTATAGTAATATTCAATTTATACCACATCACGATGTACATGTGGTTCTTTACTTCAGGTATTTTTCTTTGTATTTAACAATTTCAACTCTGAAATTTTTGCCGTTTGGCTTATTTTCTGTATTTAAACAGTGTCATGAGAATATTAAACTGGATGTGCTGGAAGAGGGAGGCATCATTCCATCCCAACACACCCAGTCAGTATATAATAAATGCTTGGAGTGATGTCGAGATATTTCAGCCACTTCAGTCAATGAGCTGGCTTCATTTGGAGCTCAGCTCAGATGCCTCTATACAAACTCCTGTAGTATGGAGAACAAACAAGAGGAATTAGAGATGTGTGCACATCTACAGGGATATGATATAATTGCCATCACAGAAACATGGTGGGATGTCTCCTATGACTGGAGTTGCTGGAATGGAAGGTTACAAGCAACTTAGAAAAGACAGGCCAAGCAGGAGGGGAAGGGGAAGTTGCTATTTATGTCAGTGATAGGCTGGAGAGTATGGAACTCTGTCTGGGGACAGGCAATCAGTTAACAGAGAGTTTGTGGGGTCAGAATCAGAGGGAAAACAGCAATGGGAGACTTTATTGTGGGGATCTGTTACAGATCACCTGATCAAGAGGACTCTGTGGATGAGGCACTCTATAGACAGATAGAACTGACTCACGCTCACAGGTCCTTGTCCTCATGGGCAATGTCAACCATCCTGATATCTGTTGGAGGGATGGTAAGGCCCAGCACAAAGAATCCAGGAGGTTCTTGATTACATGGAAGACAACTTACTTCAACAAGTAATAGGGGAGCTGAAAAGGACAGGTGTCATGCCTGACGTCGTGCTCACCAACAGAGAGCAACTGGCTGGAAATTCCAGGGCAGCCTTGGTTGTAGTGATCATGAGATGGTTGAATTCAAGACCCTCAGGACAATGAGAAGAGGGTGCAGCAAGCTCACTGTCCTGGACTTCAAGAGGGCAGACTTTGGCCCCTTCAGGAACCTTCTTAGTAAGGTTCCATGGGTTGTAGCTTTAAAGGGCAGGGGGGCACAAGGCTGTTGGTTGATATACAAGGATCACCTACTACAAGCTCAGGAGAGTTGCATCCCAACTAGAAGGGAGTGCAGCAGGAGGGCCAGGAGATCTCCTTGGATGGATAAGGAGCTGCTAAAGAAAATTCGAAGGAAAAAGAGGCTTAAGCAAGGACATGAGGCCTAGGAAGAATACAGGGATGTTGTCCAGGAAGCTAGGAACCAGGTTAGGAGAGCTAAAGCACAGTTAGAATTAAACTCAGATAGGAATGTGACAGATAACAGGAAGGGATTCCATAGATACATTGTGAAAAAAAGACAGAGTAGGGACAATGTGGGCTCCCAGCCCTGGAAGCTATCAGGAGAGGTGGCTACGCTGGATTTGGAGAAAGCTGAGGTTCTTAATGACTTATTTGCCTCAGTCTTCACTGCCAAATACTCTGAGCACACCACCCAAGTCTTGGAAGGCAGATGCAGGGATTGTGAGGATGAAGACAATCGGCCCACTGTAGAAGAGGATCTGTTCTGAGATCATCTTAAGAAGTTAAACGTGCACAAGTCCATGGGACTGGGTGAAATCCGTCCTGAAGGAGCTGCAAATGAAGTTGCTAAGCCACTGTCCATCATATTTGAAAAATCATGGCAGTCAGGTGATGTTCCCGACAACTGGAAGATGGGAAATATATCCCCCATTTTCAAGAAGAGGAAAATGGATGACCAAGAGAACTACAGACCAGTCAGTCTCACTTCTGTGCCTGGCAAAATCTTGGAACAGGTTGTCCTGGAAGGCATGATAAGGCACATGGAAATCAAGAAGGTGCTTGGTGACAGCCAACACAGTTTCACTACGGGAAATCCTGCCTGACCAACCTGGTGGCCTTCTAGGATGGGGCTACAGAAATTATAGAGAGGCAGAGCAGTCGATGTTATCTACCTGGACTTGGGCAAAGTGCTTGACACTTTCCAAAATGACAGCTTGTCTCTTAATTGGAGAGACATCAATTTGATAGGTGGCCCACTCAGTGGATAAAGAACTGGCTGGATGGCCTCATGCAAAATGTTGTGCTCAATGGCTCAATGTCCAGCTGGAGATCAGTAATGAGTGGTGTCCCTCAGGGATCCGTGTTGGGACCAGTCTTGTTCAACATCTTTGTTGGTGACATGGATAGTTGGATTGAGTGCGCCCTCAGCAAGTTTGCCAATGACACCAAGCTCTGTGTTTTGTTGATATGCTGGAGGGAAGAAATGGCAATAAGAGGGACCTTGACACGCTTGTAAGGTGGGCTGATGCCAACCTGATGAAGTTTAACCATGCCAAGTGCAAGGTCCTACAGCTGGGTCAGAGCAATCCCAGGCACAGCTACAGGTTGGGCAGAGATAATATTCAGAGCAGCCCTGAGGAGAAGGACTTGGGGATGTTGGTCAATGAGAAAATGAACATGAGACGGTAGCGTGCACTTACAGCCCAAAAAGCCAACTACAGTTGCATCAAAAGGAGCATGATCACCAGGTTGAAGGAGCTGATACTGCCATTCTGCTCTGCTCTTGTGAGACCTTGCTTGGAGTACTGTGTGCAGTTCTGGTGTCCTCGACATAAAAAGGACATAGAACTGTTGGAACAAGTGCAGAGGAGGGCCATGAGGTTGATCAGGGGACCAGAGCACCTCCTGTATGAAGACAGGCTGAGAAAGTTGGGGTTGTTCAGCCTGGAGAAGAAAAGGCTTCTTGGTGACCTCATGGCAGCCTTTCAGTATCTGAAGGGGGGCTTACAGGGATGCTGGAAGGACTCATCCTTTGGGACTGTACTGAGACAACAAGGGGTAAAGGGTTCAAACTTAAACAGGGAAAGTTTAGATTAGGTATAAGGAGGAAGTTCTTTACTGTTTGAGTGGTGAGCTACTGGAATGGGTTGCTCAGGGAAGTTGTGAATTCTCCATCACTGGCGGTTTTCAAGACCAGGCTTGACAGAGCCTTGAGTGACATGGGTTGGTGGGTGGCATCCCTGCCCATAGAAGGGGTCTGGAACATGATGAAGGTCCTTTTCAACTCTAACTATTCTATGAATCTATGATTCTATATTCTACAATACCTCTGAAAAGTTTCATATCTTCACTACCATAATTATTTTTGTGTTTCATACAAACTTTGTGGACTCTCTAGTCTGTATATTTTTCAAAAATATGATTTGGTTACCATAGCATAGCTCCTAACACAAATCTCTATAGGACTGTTCTGGTACTCTCCAGCACTTAGAATGTCTGGCTTATATTCTTAACCTTCTTGACACAGTCATCACCAATGCATTATTCTTATGTTTTAATGTTTGTTTTGTTCATTAACCAAACAATTGCAAAATAAGCTATCCTTGCAGAACATGTTTTAAATTATTAAGCAAAATTCCAGGAGCAAATCAATAGAATTAATTTTCAATAGCTCTTCATTATTCAGTCTTCTTAAAGATGAATGTCAGATTTGACCAGTCAGAAATTAAGCCTAAATTCATCTCTAAAATAAATCTGCTTTGTTTTGAATCTGTGCTTGACATGCACGTAATATATGTTATTGTTCTCTTTAACTAGACAGAAATCATTACTTGAATTTATAGCGTGTAATTTTATGTGGGAAGCTGAGTTATATTTTGAGATTAATGAGGGAGAAAAGAAGATGACAGTTTTAGGTCCTAATGTCTTGGGTTTATAAGATAATATGACATGCTTAATTTGGAGAATCACTTTTTTGTATATTTATGCATGCATATTTTATGTCTTGGAAAGGAAAAATATTTCTTGCCCATCTCCAATAGATTTTTATTATACCTTTTCTTGCAGCTTCAAATCAATGACACTATAATATCCCTATAGAGCCTTATCTGGGACTCAGGTATAAATCCTTTTGAAAATCCTTCCTGTAAATCCAGCCTAATGCTTATTTTGTGCAAGTAAACTGATAATTGTCTTACCTCTGAAAGAAAAGAAATTGATCAATATTGTTTTTATAAAAACCTTCCTAAAAAGAAAGATCTTTTTGTTCTTTTTTCAAGCTTCCTTAATTAAGAAAATACCTCTTTTGTTATTCTCATTGCATTGAATTTTCTATCCTTTCTTTAATCAAAGTTCTAGTGCAGCTGTAACTTCTCAATTTTTTCACAAAGATTATTTCACAGATCTTACCTGTGTTTGCATTTCTTTATCTGCCGGTGGTTTACAGCATACCATTTTTTATCATTAAGCATGCCTGTTGCATGCTGAATCCTTGATACTCTGACCAGCATTGTTTAAGTGTGCTCTTCATCCCATATTATCAATTGTCATTCATCACATGGCAAAAATGAGAGGTGGCATGATACCACATGAAGGTGAAGATGCTTATTTATCATCCCAAACTGAGTGGCAAATGACTATTAATATTAAATGAATTACAAGAAATACCTCTGTATTTTAAAAATTCTTCTCAATCAATTCTATACATTGAAAAAAAACACAGAATTTATTTAGCCTTTTCTGTATATTGCCTTAATAGAATTTCTTTTATATAATCATTTTGAGGTAAATTATCTTTTTCCATTTTTTTTCCTTTCTGCACTTTGCAGCCAATTAGAAACAGAATGCACACTTTTTCATCTTTCTCAGCAACAAACAAACTCTTCCATGCGTAACTTGATTTTGTTAGTACACCTCTTGATGTTAAAGGATTTCTTTCTTTTTTAATAAGTTTTTCAATTTGCTTTCAGAAAATTCTGCTGAATGAAACCAGCTACTGAGTATGCTGAAAGTTATAACTGTCTTGAATCCTTATTTTTATTTCTTGGCATGTATGTTCACTTGTTTCACATTTAAATGTCTTCTACTTTTCTCTTACATTGTTTTTAATAAGCTTAATTGTTGAAACAATTTATTGTCGATTGTTAATTTCTTTTAATGGCTTTGTCTGGCAAAATTTGATATATATTGGACGGATAAAAGATATATCTGTACTGATGGGAAACATTCATAACAGTTAATATAGGTCATGAAAATAAGTTATGGTAGCAAGCAAGACATTTTTATTATCTTGGCTAAATGTTTTTGGATTATCACTAGTGCACAGAGTTTTGCTACTTCCTGAACCGAAGCTTAGGGCGTTATGTTGTTTCTTCTCCTTTCTTCCTCCTTCTTCGTCTTTTTTAAGCTTTAAATGCTTATGATAACCTGAAACATATTTAGTTATGCAAAATTAATTCATTTCTTCACCTCAGTGAGAGCTGGAAATATACAATGACCAAATACAATTGCGAAATGCGATTCATCAATAAGCATGTTTGCAAATCTCTTATTGCCACTTTATGATCTTAATTTTTCTTACATTTTATGATGAAATCACACCCCCAATGCTCCATCAGGTAGTAATTCTAATTTAAGAGGATGAGGTGTATTGATTAAAAGTGTTCATGGAGAACTGTAGATCCTTTGGATAATGCCATAGCCCCTGATTTCAGGAGATAAATGTGTGGTCCATTGAAGTAAAACCACTACCAATGGAGATTGTACCGGTACCAGTTTTTTGTTTCACTTCTTTTAGATGGCACTGTACTTCGTGTACCATCAAAACATGTAATAAACTAATTCTTTTAGAAATAAAACATGCAAACATTCTTGCAGTCTGTCTTCTATTCTGGCATTGGCCCAACTACTAGAGAAAATGTGTATCAGTAGAATTATGTGAATTATTAGAGAGGTAGAATTTTGCAGTGCTATTTCAAAACCTAAGATTGATTGATTTTTACCCAGAGCAGAATGAGCACAGAAAAAAATTACTTTGAAATATTACTATTTTTAAAATATTTTTTTTTTTAAAATGCTTTCAAATATTTCAAATAAAGTTATTAACCTATTTCTGTTTTCTGGTTTGAATCTACTATAATAAATATGGCCAGAAAACAAAATTCCCTGTCATGCATGCACACCATTTTAATTTATTCAGTCTGATCAGGGCTAATGTTCTATGACACTAGGACCCAGTTGCAGACCATAAACAGTCAAAAGTCAAAGAATTATTAGCACTAACACTGTATAAAATGATCCCTTATATATTACTGTGAAATGATGATTTTATACTTAGCCTTTTTCTATTCAGATTTATCTGCTAACAGACCCTTGTTGTTACATATTTGTCCATGTCAAAGTATTCAGAATATCCTCTGATCACATTGTACTTAATTCTATTCTTTCTGAACCTGCTAGAAGAAGTAATCAGAATCTGGGAGTGACTTATTGGGCAAGAGAGCATAGAAAAGAAATTACTTCTCCAAGAAGTCTGTCAAAATATATCTCTTCTACATTCACAGACATACTATGAATATACTTATCCTTGTCACTGTCTTGGCAGAAGCTTGATCCCAGTCAGCTAAGGAAGTTCAGTGTAGCAGCTTCCCTGCATCACCTCACCTAGTTCCTTAAAGTTTGTAATTTAAAGAATAATTGTGATTTAGGCTTCTATTCTGTTCTTTAAAGACCTTCCACTCTACCATCTTCCTTACATAAGAAATGTTTGGGTTATAAAGAGTAATAAGAATGTCTTTTCCTAGTAACTGCATCAGTGGAGAATATATTTGCACAGGTGTAATCATTCTTTTTTTCATGTGCATGCACATGATAAGAGTTGAATGTGATGTGAATTCTCTCCTTTTCACTAGTCAGCGTTTTTCAGTAGTCCTGATTGCTATCAGTAGATTTCTGCTATATGGTGGGGAAAGCAATTCTGTACTTGGGTTTGTTCTGGTTCTGCAGGAAATCATCCCTTTTTTTTTTTTTTTTTTTTATATAAATTATGTTTTCTATGGCAATTTTCAATTGATGTTTTATGTTTTCTGGAAGAATTTCAATCACATGCATGCACATGTTTATCAGTAATTTTGCTCCTGAATTAAGCAGCCTGGCCAGGAGTTTCACCTCAAGGAATCCTATTCTCACTTCTCATAAAAAAAAATATAGTGGTTTTACTTCTGCTATGAGCTGCTCAAGTGCAGGCATAGGAGTAGAATTTGCTTAACAGACACTTTTGGAGGGACTTTGTAGTGTTGTAATGTACCAAATGGCAGCTGTTCTCACCAAACAGTGTAGAACAACCTCTACCGAGAATTTTATTTCTTTCCTCCTGTCCCTACCCCATGTATCTCATTCTGATGTTATCAAGATATTGCAAAAAAGAAGCCATGGACAGGCTAAGCTGTCCTGTCCTGTTAGATTGAAGCATGAAACTGAATTCATTAGATTCCCCCATGCATGAACTTCTACACCACCCTGGCATACAGCCTGTGAAAAGAAAGGTCTGAAACATGGGCACATTTTATGTACTCTTGACACTGTCAGTGTGACTTTTGCTATATATTGTAAATGCCTTTAAAACAAGTTATTGCTTGCAGCTGTCTGCCTTCTCTTTCATAGCTGAATGGCTCACTTCATGGACTAGAAGAAACTGTAGCTGTAGTAAAGGTAGGGCTAAAAGGTATAAAATACTTGTTGCAAAAAATAGAGTATGTCTTATTCCAGTTCTATCAAAAAGTTGTGGAAATCAAAGGAAAAATCTATTGCCTTGAGCTGAAGATACATCACTGGTTTTTATGGCCTCTGTGCTATTTCCTGCCCAGTTGTGCCTAATTAATGACAACAGAATGTGTTTTGTGATTATGATGATGCAAAAGCTCTCTCGTTTGCTCAGACTGGTCATAAAGCTGTGTCTACTGAGAATGGAGAAAATGGATCAAATGACAATCTTATTCAATATTAACTGAATTTGAACGATCTTGATTTAAACACTGACAGTTAATGTAGAAATATTGTGCACACAACATGCATATTTATTGTTATAGGATCAGATCCCGGCTACTTCCAAAGAAGTAAAAGGTAGCTCTCAAATTATATTAATTGGGGCAGCTGAGCATTTTTTGTAGAGTTGTGACCCTATGCAGAAAGTTTGGAAGTGAATGGAAACAAAAAACACGCAGGAGAGAGAAAGGTACTGTTAGTCCACTGAACTGGCAAGTGTTGCTGCACACACCTCAGAGGCTGTAATTAGCTCTTGCAGTGCCCCCAGAGGGGGACTGAAATGTCTGAGTGAATCTTTAGGCCTGTGTCCAAACAGTTCTCTTACAATGTTCTTGGAGGTAATTTCAAAGCAAAATCAGCCTCTCTACAGTACCAGCTGCAGGAAACTCAGGACTGATGCTTTCTTTCTTCTTGCCCAGCTCAGCTTCAGCTCCCTTCAGGGTATACCATTTTACAGTCTGAACAATGTTGTTCTTGCTGATTGAGTCAGCACCACACATCACGGAAAGCTGGGCAGCTCTGGCACCACTTCCCAGCACATCTGTGCTACCAGATGAGGTGTGCTTCTTTATTGGTCAGAGATGAAATGACACAGATTGCAGTCCAGCAATTTCTATTCCAGATGATCCTAAACTGAAGAGTGGGAACTTAAACCTGGACCACATAGACCTGAGGTCAGGGTCCTAACTCCCAGCCGTCTGAAAGCTACACAGCTCTTCATTTTTTTTCCATTTACCATAGTGAAAACTTCGCTATCACTAATGAAATGAGCATATTTAACCAAGTTGAGAGGGACTATTTCAGCAAAATACTATTTTAATGCTTGCTCTCCTTAAGATCAGAAAAAAAAGTCATTATTCTCCAAGTCTTCCTGTCTCAAAAAAAAAAAAAAGAAAATCCACAGTATACTGGAATCTTAGATTAGAATCTAAGATTCCAGTATACTGCGATTATACTTAGATTAGAATCTAAGATAAAATGGCATTCTGCTTTCAAATTAAAGAACATCTTTATGTTTATTTATACATGAGGTGAATCAAGGGATTTCATTAAATTACTCATCTTCTCAAGCAATGACATGAGAATATGACAAATTATGAGACATGACATCTGGTAGTCTCTGAGTGAACGGCATCAGAGTGATAATCTCCACAATTTGGATTTCAGATGAGATTGTGAAGGTGTAATTCTAGTTATTTGTTCTGCACTGGCCACTTTGGAGCCTGATACAAAGTTAGAGCATCAGCTTCAATTATACAATAAATATAGAATAACTCTCACAAATATTTATCATAAAAAAGCTCTCAGTGCTTAACCACAGAGCCAATTATCATATATGTTTACACATGCCATGCAGTAAGCAAGTGATCCTTCTTTGTACCTTAGTGTTCAAAATAAGCAGTCAGATCAGGAATTCATTATTTGAGCCACTTCACAGACTCATAGTCAGAAGTTTTTGACAGGAATTTAAAATTAACTCTGTGGGAATAGCAAAAATAAGGAATAGAGGGAGAGAAATTAAGATGTTAAGAACTGTTGATATTGACTAATTAGGAGTGCAGCTTGATAATACTATCCGGTTATTAACCATATAAATAAAGATATTTGAATTCTTAGCAATTTTAGATGGCAACTTCAAGATTTGTGTGTTCTGTAGTACTTACCATGTAATATTATTCCTTTAACTTTACATTGTTACAGCAAATTACCAGTGCCAATTCCAGACATTTCAAAATAAAAGAATAACAGCCTTCCCCTGACATTCTTAAATTGATTAAAACATTGTTAGACTACAGATAAACACAGGCGTCCTTTTACCCGCTCTACAAACCACATTTGTAAGATTTTCTCCAAACCTATGAACTTTTTATTGCTCCCTGTAGATTATTTAGCAATCGAAAAGCAGCAACAGTGGCAGCTTTCACAGAAACAGCTCTCCAAATGGTTAACACCACTGGTATCATCAAGAGAGCTGAGCCTTATCTTAGAGTATGTCCTGCATTATGTTAAGCACAGCTGTCAATCTACTAACGACCAAGCTATTTTTTTTTTAATTAATTGTTATCAGATATGTCGAGGTAACTTGTTAAATTCTTTTTAAAAAAGGATTAATTTATCAGGATTTCTGTAATAGCGTCATCCCCGCATCTCTCAGCTGCTTGCAGAGCACAGGTTCCAGATGTGCACTTAAGCCCCACCTACTGCCTGCTATGAACATGCAGCAAAAGCATACCCAAGTGGGGTACTTCCTCCAGGGGAAGAAAGTATGAGGCTCAGACTGGGCTGACTATGCTCTGGTGTGGTGTAAGCGATGGTGCCAAGCTTAACTGTTCCCAAGTACCTGGCAGCAGTGTGGATGACATATGCTGGTAACATATCCACAAACACACTAAGGTCCTTATTTCCTCAGTTTCACTACCAATGGAGAGACAAGATAAGTTTTCATCTGAAAACTATCTCTGGTTTATTTGTGACAAAGTTCATAGTTCATTCTGACCCGCTACTTTTAGAGATGAAGTTCTGTCCAGTGCAAGGTGAATCTCTACACTGAGCCAAAAAGCCTGTTTCTCAGCACTCATGACTGCTTGCCAGCCTCTTAGCTCAAGCCTGCAACAGTGACAGGTTTGAAATAGGTACTTGGATCACACCTGAGTGTGAGACTTCAGATCAGGCCTATTAAGCTGGGACACATTGCTAGGTATTGCATGCTTTTAAGTGATCCTGTATCAAAGCCAAACATTATAGAATCATAGAATCAAAGAATAGTTAGGGTTGGAAAGGATCTTAAGATCATCTAGTACCAACCGCCCTGCCATGGGCAAGGAAAACTCACACTAAATGGTGTCACCCAAGGCTCTGTCAAACCCGGCCTTGAACACCAGCAGTGATAGTGAATTCACAACTTCCCTGAGCAACCCATTCCAGTGCCTCACCACCCACAAAGTAAAAAATTTCTTCCTCAGATCCAATCTAAACTTCCCCTGTTCAAGTTTGAACTCATTACCCCTTGTCCTATCACTAGAGTATCTAATGAAGAATCCCTCCTCATCATCCCTATAGGCTCCTTTCAGATATTGGAAAGCTGCTATGAGGCCTCCATGCAGCCTTCTCTTCTCCAGGCTTGACAGCCGCAACTTTCTTATCCTATCTTCATACAGGAGGTGCTCCAGTCCCCTGATCATCCTTGTGGCCCTCCTCTGGACTTGTTCCAACAGTTCCATGTCATTCTTATGTTGAGGACACCAGAAATTCGCACAATACCTCAAGTGAGATCTCACAAGAGCAGAGCAGAGTACAGGCGCAGGATCACCTCCCTCGACCTGCTGGTTATGCTTCTTTTGATGCAGCCCAGCATACGATTGGCTTTCTGGGCAGCAGGCTCATACTGCCAGCTCATGTTCATTTTCTTATCGACCAACACCTCCAAATCCTTCTCCTCAGGGCTGCTCTAAATCTCTTCTCTGCCCAACCTGTAGCTGTGCCTGGGATTGCTCCAACCCAAGTGGAGGACCTTGCACTTGGCGTGGTTAAACTCCATCAGGTTGGCATCAGCCCACCTCACAGGCATGTCAAGGTCTTTCTGAATGGCATTCTTTCCCTCCAGCATATCAACCACACACAGCTTGGTGTCATCAGCAAACTTGCTGAGGGCGCACTCAATCCAACTATCCATGTCACTGATAAAGATGTTGAACAAGACCGATCCCAACACGAATCCCTGAGGGACACCACTCATTACTGATCTCCAGCTGGACACTGAGCCATTGACCACAACTCTGCATGTTGCCATCCAGCCAGTTCTTTATCCACCATGTGATCCACCTATCAAATTGATGTCTCTCCAACTTAGAGACAAGGATGTCATGTGGGACAGTGTCAAACGCTTTGCA
>JASSUY010006119.1:0-20547 GCA_032466535.1 Forpus xanthops | reverse complement strand
GCTGAAAATCCAAAACACAGTGCTACACCAGCTACTGCTTAAAGAAAAATGACTGCTGCTGCTAAACCCATGACAGAAACACCTGAAAATCTGTGTTGCTGAACTGTTTGGTCTACCCACCTTTTTGTTGTGGTTGTCTTTTTCATAAAATTTATGAATAAATCTTGTGATTGTTATTATGTTTTTTATACTATTCTTTAATTTTAAAACCCACAGTTTCTGGAATCATGTATTTATGCAAGAATATTAGTTTCTGTTAGAAATAACTAGTTAATGATTTTTGAGAGAATATGGAAGATAATAAATAACAGTCTATGGTATACCATGACACTTTTTTACATATCTTATTTTTTTTTTTAAGCCAGTATTTATTTGCACACCACAAGACTTGTAAAGTCTATTAATTAAAAGCCACTACAAATTGGAACTGACCTTTTTAAGTTTACGTAATACTTTCTGATTTTTTAAATGAAGTGAATTTCATTAGGTTTGCATGACAATATTTGGGCAGCAGGGGGTCTACAAGGGTAGCTACTGTGAGAAGTTGCTAGAAGTTGTCCAAAAAAGTCAATGCCAGAGGATTTCAAGATGAACCTACTTCTGGCCAAGACCAAGCCCAAGCCATCAGTAACAGTACTAGCACCTCTGGGATAACACACTTAAGGAGAAAAAGTTACTGTTCAGGAGCAACTGCAGCTGGAGAAAGGAGTCAGAATGTGTGAGAGCAACAGCTATGTGCACTCCAAGACCAGTGAAACAGGAGAGGAGGAGGTGCTCCAGGCACCAGAGCAGAGATTCCCCTGCATCTTGTGTTGCAGACCATGGTAAGACAGCTGTGCCTCTGCAGCCTAGGGAGGTCCACACTGTAGCACATCTCCACCTGCAGCCCATGGAGGTCCACACTGCAGCACATCTCCACCTGCAGCCAAAGGAAGACCCCACACTGGAGAAGGGGGATGCCTGAAGGAGGCTGTGACCCCATGACAAATTTGTGTTGGAGCATGTTTGCTGCAGGACTTGTGACCCCACTGGGTACCCACGCTCGAGCAGCCTGTTCCTGAAGGACTGCCCCCATGGAAGGGACCCACACTGGAGCAGCTCATGAAGAACTGCAGCCGTGGGAAAGACTCACATTGGAGAAGTTCATGGAGAACTGTCTCCTGTGGGAGGGATCCCTCACTGGAGCAGGGGAAGAGTGTGAGAAGTCCTGTCCTCAGGAGGAAGGAGTAGGAGAGACAGCATGTGACAAACTGTCTGCAGCCCCTATTTCCCCTTCCCCTGTGCCACTGGGGGACAGAAAGTCAAGAATTTGGGAGTGAAGTTAAGCCTGAGAGGAAGTGAAGAGTGGAGGGAAGGTGTTTTAAGATTTAGTTTTTGGTTTTTATTATCCTACCCTGATTTGATTGGTAATAAATTAAACTAGTTTTCCCAAGTTGATCCTGATTTCCCATGACAGTAACTGGTGAGTGATCTCTCCCTGTCTTTATCTCAACCCACAAGCTTTTGAGCTTTTTCATTTTATTTTCTTTTCCCTGAGGAGGGAGACTGATAGAGCAGCTTCGGTAGGCAGCTGGTGTCCAGCCATGGTCAACCCAGCACATGGCTTTAATGGAAAACAATATTTGCATTTTTTCCATCTTCTTCTTCTTTTTTATTTTTTTTTTCCTCAAAATCATCCTATTATTTCTGCACTTACACAGACTTCTCTGAGTTAAGGGAGGTGAGCATCCATCTAATAGAGATTTTTTACCTGTTCCAATAGTTTATTTCCTATCTGTTATATTTTATTTTTCTGTATTCTGTAATATTCAGTGTATGCATGAAGTCAGGATTTCATTCTCTTTCATCCTCTCAGCTTAGCAAATATTATCTAGCTTGTGCACTATTTTCTTATTACTAGATAAGATGTTGAAATAAGCATTCCAATTTCCCAATGCCATCAGAGATTCTAGATTTTTTCTTAGATTTTTATTAACTCTATTTCTTCTTTCAGTTAATATAAATTAGGACTTCAGGTGGTGTTAGCCAGTATAAAATGATGAAGCTTTGCAGATTTTTGAAGCTGAATTATTAGTTCATCATTTCAATAGGTTACATTTAATGATACCTATAAAATCAGTTACCTGTGCATCTGAAAATTAATCCAAACACAGTATGAGTTGAATGATTCCTACCTATGCTGGTAGGAGAAGGGCAGGCATGACTAAATGCATGCATAGTTAATGGATTAATGAGGACTTGTAATGCTGAAATGGCAGCAGCAATTCCAAGATTAAAGACTGTGCAGTTGCTTAATTTCAATCAGAGCAGGGTATTGTTTGTGCCTTTATTTGTTGTCTCCATTTTATAATAGGGAAACCAGTAGAGAAATGACTTATCACTGAGCTTGCACCAGCCTTTGGAAGTTTGAGTCTCAGCCAGAACCTAGTAACTCACTAATTTCAGAAACCAGCACATCTCCAAGCTTTTAACCCCAGCTTTATTTCTCAAGTGCTTCTTTCCAAAGATGATGAGAAATGAAGTAGACTAGGTGAAGGCAAGTGCAACAGATCCTATTTGCCTGAATTATTAGGATAGCATAGGATAGTTCAATTGGAAAGGATCTACAACCATCACTTGACTACTTCAGGGTTGAGCAAAAGTTAAGGCATGATGTTAAGAGTATTGGCCAAATGACTCTTAAACACTGACAGGATTGGGCCATCAATCACTTCTTGAGGAAGCTTGTTTCAGTGTTTGACCACCCTCTCAGTAAAAAAATGCTCCTCAATGTCAAGTCTCAACTTTAGCTGGTGAAACTTTCAACCATTCTCATGTGTCCTATCACTGGATACCAGGGAAAAAAGATCAGCCCCTCTCCCTCCAGATCTTCTCCTCTGGAAGCTGTAGAGAGCAATGAGGTTGCCCCTTAGCCTCCTTTTCTCCAAACAAAACAAACTTGAAGATCTTAACACTCCTTGTAGGAGCAGCCATTAGTAGTTAAGAGTTCTAGTTAATCCAGCCTATGCATGTCTGCTCATACTGAAACAAACAAACAAATATTACCAGTGAATTGGAATTTAATGTTGAATATTTGGTACACAGATTAAGTGAATAATATTCACATAGCTTCAGCTCAAAAGCTGCTACTTACTGTTGTGATACTGGAACAGAGCACATATAATTACATTTAGTGCCTGCTTTAAAAAGAGAAAGAAACACTGCAGTTTTGTAAGCATAATTTATTAGAGGCACAAATGCTAATATTTTGATGGTAATCAACAAAACAAGCCATCAGAGGTCTAGAAGCTAAAACATTTGAACCTGCAATTTAATACAGGGATTTGAATGTGGATTCTTAATTATTTTCATTTTGCAAGGCTACTTGCCCTCAAACATCAATTGTTTGTTTATTAAAGCATTTGGTAATTTAGGCAGCTTCCCCAGAAATTGCTATAAGTCTTCATTGTTCTGTGGACATAGCAACAGAAAATATTACATCACATTATTATAAATTATACTCTCTAATTGTTTTTCTAAAACAAGATTTTGCTAATATATCTTCCTTTGGAGAGTTTGAAACCAAATAAGTGTCCAAATGCACCAGTTTAGCAGTTGCAGAAATCAAGTTTTGCATTGCTGAAACAGTAGCATATATTTTCATAAGCACATCTATCCTTCAGTGTGTATACATCCCCAAATCTAGATCTGTATTTGTTTTCACAGCTGTACAACTATTACCTGCTGTACTAAGAAAGAGAGATAACATTTTTCCCAAATGAAAATCACAAGTATGTTAGAGCAAGGCTTTCTCTTTATTAGGTGAAATATTTCACCTGTCAGCAGCCTTCCACATCACAGCGACCAGTGTGACAACACGGCAAATGTCACCCCTGTCCTTGCATCTTCATGTAGTGTCATGTAGGACAAGGTCAACACTGAGAATAAGGATTATTTCTGTTAGCTTTATAGGAGAAGGCTGACAGCATGCAAATGAAGAGATCAGTGAGACAAATGAATTTACAGTGATTAAGCATACTATCACCTGCACCTCCAGAGAAATGAGGAATCGACTTTTTAGATAAACACCATCTTGGCATCTGCACAGATTCACACAGAAGAGGAGATGAGTGCAGGGAAACAGAGTGCTGTTTTGTGTTGTTTTGCTGAACTATTTCAAAGAACGAAGGAATAGCTGGCCCTGTTGGAGGTGACAGTATTAAAAGGTAAAAGCAGCTGAGGGGGTGACTGCAAAGTACAGTGGACTGGTAGAGAATATTTTAAAAATATATAGATTTAAATATGTACATATGCATATATGAATGTTACACAGACCTAATATAATGCGTTGATCACATTTGCCATTCCTCAGCTCTATCTGATTAAGATCTGTCTTATAAGAAGCCAGATGCTAGCATAGCACTATGAATAAAAGACACTAATATCCAGGATTTCCTTTGGAATACACAACGTTGGGTGGCGGCCACTGCTCCTTTTCATGCACTAGGATTTTGTATCCAGGGAGAGGCCTATGTGACAAGGTAGAAACCTAACACTTGCGAGTCTTCCAGAATATTTGTTCAAACCAGTATTTCCACAAACTGTTACATTTTTTTTTTTTTTATAATGGCAGCTAATTTGTGCTCACAAAGGACAGATATCCACTCCTGCCTCTGGAACATCAAAAGCAGGCTGGTAATGAGAGAGCTGTAACTACTTAAAATCGAGGGCAGAAATAATGGCAAAGTGTAATGAGCTGTCTGGCACCTGTCCTGAAATGCACTGAGTCCCTTGGAGAGTAGGAATATGTACCCCAAACGAATGAACCCCCGCAGGCACCCACCAGAGCTCTCTACTGAAGGAGACCATGGACAGATTAGGAAGACTAAGTCATTACTTTTTTCAGATTACCTCAAACCTGGTAACATATGGCCCTCTCAGAGGACCCCCGAAAATCAGTGTTGCAGCGCTCGAGCTGGTCACTTCTGTTACACCATCAAGAGGGGGAACTTGAAGGACACTGCAAGTGATGTCGGGACACTGAGGATGGCAGTAGCAGAAGTCCAAGCAGCAAAGCTGGCAAAAGATGAATGAAAGAAGGCAAAAGTAGGTGCAGGTAGTCATGAAAAATCAGCTTGGCATTCACTCCAAAAGCATTAGAAGCTACTGCTTTAGCCGTTGAATGTTTCCTTCCAGGATATAAGATATAAACAAGATGCTGCAATCTGCAAATGTTTAACCACTCCCACTGATTTAGAACAGGTGCGAAAAGAAAGAGCAGGTGGGCAATAATAATAAGAACTTCTTAGAAAAACATTAAGACTGGGGTTTTTAGGCTATTTGATCTTTATTTTGTGAGCATTAAACAGATGAATAACACTTTCAAAAGCAACTTACATTTCCATTTGCCAGCTATGCAGCATCCTATGTGCTACCTTTATGTCTCTGGATTCCTAAAGTGTTGTTCATCTGTATCTTTGTGTTTGGTGAATTAATTGAAATGCTTCAAACCATACAACTATGGGGAAAAAAAGATTAAAAACTGTGTTTCTTTTTCTTAGAAAAAGTAAAGACCAATGATCATTATCACTCAAATTTGAATTTCACTTTATCTAAATATACACAAGCAAGATCCTATGAAGATTGCTAATCAGACACTGATTCATCCATACATTCACAGATTCCTCATCCTTCTCCTGAGCATCACTGATTATAAAACAAGAGATTATTAGTATAATACAGATATGATGGATTGGAGATGTCAGAATTAGGTTCTTTGAAAACATATTTTTTCTTTTGAGCTGTTTAAGAGAATTCTGCAAGTACCCCTGCTGTTTGTAAAATGAAAACAACATATTCATTGCTCATGTAATAATCGAAGCAAATTTAATGAGCATTGTAGACCCAAACATTCCTATTCAGGATCAGTTCAGGACACTTTGTTAAAGCATATGTGATGCACTGACTTCCAGAAAGTTCTCAACACGATTTGGTGTGATGTGCAGTGACAGTAATATTCAGTAACATTTAATTGTACCTGCCAGTGTCAGTGATAGGTAACAGTTCTGAGCACAAAGAAAACCTTATTGTGCAAATTATCAGTTTTAATACAAGCTCCGCCCTTCAGGTGACCAGAATCCAGTCTTGTTCAGGCCTTTTTAATATATCCTTGGCAGCTTAATATTCCCATTATTTGCTGAGCATTACTGAAAATGCCAAAATCTGTCATTTTGGTCACCATAGACTGAACTTTTAAATGGAACTAGCTATTCAATTCACAGCAGATTTAATAACAGTTGGCCCAATCTCCTAAGATTTCTTGGGAGAGAAGCTGTGATAGCTGGGAATGTAAGTTCCCCTCCACTCTCAGAGCTGTTTCCTCAGGAGTTACTGACTTATTTCAGGGATTTCTCACTCTGCTGCTTTTAAGCATGGGGCTGTAAACAGAGCTCTACAAATCACAGGTGGTTTGGGAAAAATTCTTCAGCTATGATGAACATAAAGGGAGATCAACATTATCTCAAATCACTTACCTTCAATTGCACAGTATCATTGCCAGATTATTCATTGGAAATAATTAAGTAAAATTCTATAAAATTATAAAATCTTGTAACTATAGAATAGTTTGTAAGGGACCTTAAAAGTCACCTACTTCCAACCTCTGCCACAGACAGAGGCAGTTTCCAGTAGACCAGGTTGCTCAAAGCCCTGTTCAACTTGAACTCTGCCAGGGATGGAACATCCACAACTTCTCTGGGCAACTTCTTCCAATGTCTCACCATCCTCACAGTAAAGAACATCTTAATACCTAATCTATATCTGCACCCTTTCAGCTTAAACCCATTACTTCTTGTCCTATTCTTATATGTGTCCGCATTTCCTGTAGGTCCCCTTTAGGTACTAGAAGGCTGTTGTAAGGTATTCCTGGAGCCTTCTTCTCCAGACTGAACAACCCAGCTCCCTCAGCCTCTCTTCACAAAGATGTGCTTCAGCCCTCTTATCATCTTTGTGACACTACTCTGGACTCAATTCCACAGGTTCACCTCCCTCTTGTGTTTGGGGAAACAGAGCTGAAGGCAGTACTCCAAGGTGGGGTGTTAGAAGAACAGAGTAGAGGGGAAGAATTGCTCACCTCGATGTTGATAAAGAAGCAGCAAGATGCTATGTAGCAACCTGCCATGGTATTAGAAAGACTATTGTTATCTAATGTCCACAGGGATAAACCCAGGTATGATGCACAATGCCATGTAGGGTTAACCTACAGTAAATACCTGACAGCTTGTCTTTTTTACTCTCAGGCAACACTTGTATAACTTGTCATACCAGTGAAGTCATAGTGAATTGAGCAAAACTAGTTGAAACCAAATATGCAGAGAAACATATTTGTCATTGCACTTAAGCTGACAGCTGTAGCAATTTTCTCTGAGCAGACACACACAGATTGATGACAAAGAGGGAAGCTTGTGTGGATTTCTAATTGCAGAGCTCTATTGCAAAGGTCACCAATAATGGGCCTCTGATTTTAAGAGGGATTAGGAAACAATCAAAACCAGGTGGTTTGTTTGAATTTGATATGCATTAATCATTAGCAATTTCTAATAGAATTAGGGAATAGCTTTTCAGAATTTTTGAGAGGAGACAAAAACTATTGTTAAGATTCAACATAGGTTAGAAGTCACACCATAAAAAATGGGTCACTACTTTACAAATAATATAAGGAGAATTCATTAAAACCAGTAGCTGTGGGAGAAAGTCTTCATTTTCACCACAGTTTAACTGATCGCTATAATATCAGCAGTATGAAAAGACACTTAGTGAATTCTGAGTTATTCTGTTCTACTTGTATGTTTTCACACTCGCATCATCAATCACATTACAAAGAGGTAACTGTCCATGTAGGACCCTTCAAGTCTGCAACAAACATGAAGTAAATCAAGTCAATGTAGCATATGGCAAAGAGGTACTGAGCTAACACATGTCTTTGCAGTTGCTGTTTTAATAGTGACCCTGGACTATTACCATAGCTCAGATAATGAACGTTGACTGGCTATTAAGCAGTAACTTCTGTATGCCTAAACAGTGACATTAAAATGTTTTGATGAAAATGTTTGTACCTAAACATTACTGAAAGCACAGTGAAAATCTATACCTACTTTTCACTTTACCATCATCATAAACTGCTCAAAACAGATGTACATAAGTCAGTAAATATCTTCCTTATATTTGTGATTCTTGCATATGCATGGTCTCGGTTCCCTTTAAACTGCAGCTATAAAGGAGTCCCTTTACTCCTCAGAACTTACTAGTGATTCCCCCTATCCATTACTACAGTCTTGTTTCTCTTCTCCTCTAAATTAATTCAGGGTTTTACAGAAATTTCCCTCACTTCTTGATAAAGCTCTCACATTTTGACTTCCACTGCAGTCACACTGCCATTCCACCCTTTTCAGTAAGCTTTTTATTCGTTGTATTGCAGAACCTCAGCCTTGTTTTGACAATGCCACTGATGGTAATGCACTTGCGAAATTGTTTCCTCTTGCAGCTTTTACAGGTCTCTCCTGCCTCCTCTCCTTATTCCTAATTCTCCTTTAGGAATCTCTCTACATAATCTCCCTTTGTTGCACAGTGCACTCCCAGTACAGCCTCCCTGGGGAAAATCAACCTATGACACAGTTTCACCTTCCATTTTTATTTCTACTGAATGAAAAGCCTTCTTTTCTAGTCTTGTAACATGACTTGTCATCATGACATTACCTCTGCTTGTCTGCTGTAATGCAAAATTTTGCAAGGCAAAGCTGAACTCTTAGCTCAGATACTAAGGATGGATATTTTTTCCCCATTGTAAAATATCTTGGAAGACATTGGGTTCCCTCCACACTGCAGGTGACACCTCTTGGATTGAAAAGCCCTCCTTAATGCCTGCAATTGGAATCTGAGATGATACCCTGCATATTTAGATGCTGGTTTGAACTATGCACATGCTCCTCCTTTCTGGAAGTGCAGAAGATTTAAAAGGTTTAACAGCTCGTGGGAGCTGTAGCCCAGCAGAGGAAAGAATGGCATAATAGGAAAATTAAATACATCACCCAGGCATTTGGGAGTAAAACCATACTTTTTTGTGCAGCAATAAGAAACGGATTATTGTCTTATCTTCTGCAGTCGTGGATAGAATAATCATTTTATCTTCACTTCTCCATAAGTCACACCAGTTACTCTCTGTTTCCAATGTCACTCAGTTCTCTTAGCATCTTCACCAAACAACTACCAGTTTCACAAATTAATTTCAAGCTCTGCATATAACTTTTGAGGTCCTCCTATTTGTGAATTTCAGTTTCCAAATGTCTTCTTAGTTTGGTTAACAATGCTGTCCTGTGGGCACGGCACATCCTCACTAATGGGTCTGCAAACCCACCCTCTCCACTCTTCCCTTCTGGGCAACCTCAGCCATACATTCCCTCTGAACTCATATTGCTTAACAGAAAAAAAAAAAAACAGAATAAGGGCTGCTACTTATTTTTTTTTTTCTTATACATATCAAACACTCTGGATATGAGGAAGGCAGAAGGTGATCCAAAGAAGTAGATGTATAATTAAAGACTGAAGGGAATGGATAGATGGGGTAAGAAGATGTTCTACTTATATAAGGATTTTTAATACTCAAACCTCAGTTTAATGCATTTAAGAATAGCAATATTTAAATTACCAGAATTTATGATGATTGGTTGGTTCAGATCTTCACAAAGAATATGTTTATACTAGAAATTGGAAGTGAAACAGTAGAATAAGTCCATTACGAAAAATCAGTATGCTTTTTTTTAGGCATCATTACAATCTTATTTTGTGTGTTCCCTCTTGTACCTTCAGTAAATTAAATTTTTAAATTAACACTCTGAAAACATCTTTTTTTCCCCATAAATACCAAGCTAGAGTAGTTTGTAATGAATTGAACAATGCTGGATAAAAAGAAAGCAGAAAAAAAGACAAGATTAATAACAAGTTTCAAACAAATAGATCATTAATGCAGCGTATTCATGTAACATTATCTTTACACAGCCTGTCAGCTTTCAGTTTGATGCATCTTCCAGATTGCAACTTAAATTAAGACAGCAATATGTGACATAATAGCTTTAGTATACTCTTTCTTGTTCTCAGGGTGGTTTCTGGAATCATGAGGATTAGTCCTTCACATTGAACATCAAAGAGACGAGCACGGACAGAAAAGATAAACTCTGACCCTTGTGAGCTTGTTCACGTCACTTCTATCCATTTGAATTCCAGTTAGGTTGATCAGAAGCAAGAGAGAAAAGCTTTAAATTGCATAATTAACAATAAGTTAAAACTTAGACTGCTGATTAAATCAATTTCTCTCAGATAAAATCATAATAGGCATTGGCTGTATTTATCTGACAGGAAACATGTCATTGGTAATGCTTTGTGTTGCCTTTAATGAGTCTGATTACCATCTTCTAGCAGGGATAGCACAAAAGGCACCTGCACTGCTGGTGAATGGGCTCACTTATCGATCAAGCTGTCAGCCCTGTCAAGCATTCAGGAACAACTGAACAAGCACATGAAATCAATGTGGTCTTGTATTTATCTGAAGGCTCAACAGATAAGTCAGTTGATTGAGAAATTTGATTGAGTTACACAATAAATATCGTTTTCAAAATTATCTAACACAATGTTCACATTTAACAGCAATCAAGTTGTTGAACAGAATGTGTGATTTGTTTGTTTGTTTGTTCTTGAAGAAAATAAGATTTTCTTTTTAACCATTTTGGTCAGCTTTGTCTTTGGGTAGAATGCCAGCCTACACAATCTTTTTCTCCCTACATAAAAATTGTGAACTTTTGTTTATTATTTACATTTAGTTTCTACCTCCCATTTGCTGAGAGACATGTTCATTTTAGCGATGATTGTTGCTACTGTTCAGCCATGCTATAAATATGAGGCTGTTCTAAAAAGATAGTAAGCAGATAAGGAGTGCCTCATCTTCCCTAAGAAAACTGCAAACTTGCATTTGGACAAGATTCATCATCCAAATCACCTTCCTAAGACTGGAGGAAGGAGAAGGAGAGCAGCCCTGGCGAGAAGGTGCAGCAGAAAAAGCTCTGTTCTACCTCCAGCTCAGCCTGCATCAGTAGCCAAGGGGTATGTAAGATGGCAAATGCAGTTGAGTCCCAAGTCTATGAAAACCTTTTGAGTTACTGGGAATAGAATAAATAACACTAAAGTAGCACTCCTGTGTCACACCCTAAAACAGGTTTCTTTACAGTGGACAATCAACATGCTCATTTTTGTCTGTGATGCAGTACATTTCCATTTTTAGACTTGTTTGCTGTTATCTTTTCTATTTTCCCTCTGTCACTCCACACTGCCATGCTTTATAATTTACTCACCAGATTTCCATTCAAATCCTACTCTTCCCTCACTCCATTATTATCCCCAGGGAGTCACTTTCTCCATGCTACCTTCTACATCCATATTCTTTCTTCATTTTTCGCCCTATTTGCGTTCCTCACAGAGGAATAAAATAATCTAATTCAAGACTATGTCCAAAAAAGGGCTTATTTAATTCAAATCTCTCTTTTCTGCTGTGTTTGATTCATGGCATTTTTCCTTTGCAGATGGATAAACTTCATGCTTGGACATAAATTATGAAATTTGAAAGGCCCAACCCTTATTTATTTATTTATTTATTTAAATCTTAAAATTTTTATCAGTACATCAGTCATTTCTGAACATTTACCGTACAAGTTTGTTCCACTGTCGTGCCTTTGGAGTTAGATTTGTTCCCAGTCACTTTCAGGAGTTAATCAGTTAAAACTTTGCCATAGGTGCAATAGCACAAAAAACACAATGGGTATACTCACAATAACTGAAAGTAACATGAAATTTTAACATCCTTTCATGTATCAGTTTGGGCTAATAAGCATATTACTAGACATACTTCCACTCCCACCATGTTGCATGCAAAGTCCCTTCCCAGAAGCCTCCTGGATTCATCCTTCTTTCCCCTAGCTGTGAAACAGAAGTTCAGGGTATCTTCATGCCATTGTACACTGCAAAACCAGAAACCCTCGAATTCTGCCTTCTGTATGCAGGAACATGGCTTATGCTCTGGTTCTTGGAGGAATCTTAATACATATAAGGCTGAAGTTGTCCCAGGTTCCAGACATCTGACTTTTAGAAGACAGCACGGTATCTAACAGAATGATATATCTCTAAAGATCGTAGATATCACTGTAAATTTGTGAAGTTTAGACTGGGTTGATAGTAATGCAAATGTGGGGTATTTAAACTTTTTTACGGTAAATTTGAAGAGTTCACAAAAAGTTCTTGATGATGATGAAGCTGTGGCTATAGAATTCTTATCAGATGGTTAATGAGAACTCTAAATTAAAAATCTTAATTATGTGTCCTTTTTACAACAGGTAGATGAATGCACAGTAAAAGTTGGTGGGGGAGGAAGAGCAGTATCTAAGGATGCGTTCATGAATTTATGGACGGCTGCTTACAGTCAGAATGTTCCAGGGCACATTACTCCACAGTGTTTATTGGAAATAGTAATAGGGATACAGCTGAATCTTCCACAAACAGTGCATTTCACTTAAATTAGTGAGAATTTTATTTATTTGCATAAGCAGGAATGAGGTCTAGGCTTTTAAGTTGCTATAGCTAACACAAAAAGTAGCATCTAACTGCAGATGCATAGCTAGGTTTCTGATGAAATGTGTGCAGTCTAATGTTAGCACAAAGGAAAACACTTGTCATCAGTATCACTGATTTTCTGAAGTACAGCACAAGTGCTTTTCTTCCTTCCTTGATCTTTCCTACCCAGTCATGTCATATCTGTAACATCCTCTTCCCCTGTGTTTTTCTGATTACCACATAAGACTGTCTGAGATAGTTTCCATGACTTCTTACCTGTAATGATTCTTCTCTAATTTATACTACTATTATTTTTGAAGCTGAACTGCTACATCGGTCCTAAACAAGAAGCATATGAAACTACTGGAGGAAAAATAATTTAAATCAAGATGTATTCATATCTTTTTAGTTTATTTCGTCTTCTTTAACATCTCAGAAAATCAGTCAGCAAGAGTTGTACACCAGCAGAAGTTCTTGCCCCCAGATATGGTTCATACATTTACACTCAGTGAATTGCCTTCAGCCTACCTTTAAGACATAGCATTTATGTTCCTCAATTTTTCTTCAACAGTTCCATTAAATGATGGGACCAGAAATGGTGATGCTCTCTCTGCCAGTTTTACTTGTAGCCTTAGAAGGCAGAGCATTGAGGAGTACCATGCCATAAGCTCCTCTAGATTGCTAACACTTCTTCCTCCTGCAGAAGATAGCTATAAATTCAGAAATGGCTGTGCTTTTTATTTCCTCTCATCAGGCAGCTGTAAATCAAACTCAGCAGCTATCTCCCATTTTCATATGACCCCTACTGTTGGATCTCTTAATAGTCCTAGCCATTCCTAATCATCTTGAAGTAATTGAATAAAATTGGGAAAATATTTTAATTTTCATGTACTATAAATAGATTGCAATTACCAGAAACGCAGATTAAGAATATGTCCCCTGAAAGACCGCTAACAAACTTTATTTTTGACAAGTTGGGTCTTTCATGTTAACACTAGGATGCTCTTTCTTATAACTTTCAATTTTGAGGGTTAAAAAGCTTTATCTTCCAACTCATTTTTTTAATTATTTTTTAATATATTCTAATTATTTCTCTAAGATTCCAGTAGTTTACTACAGAGATCAGAATGTATAACATCACAAAATGGGAGCTACTGCTTGAATTTTGAAACAGCTTTTATGATCAAGACAACTTCAAAATAAATGAAAAAAAAAAAAAATCTAGCAGACACTGTCATATAGATTGCGATTTCCTATGTATTTTAAAATGTATGAATTCTGACATAATCCAGGGAACATTGGAACAACATCAGTTATTTTGCATCTGGCATTGCACACCACCTGCATAATGAGAGAGCAGAGGGCTTGATTTTTGAAACTCATTTCAATAAATAAGTAAGTCACATGAGTGCACTGTATTGTTCTCCAGATAGTTGGAAAGCTAACAATGTCCCATAATTCAAAAATTACTTATATTGAATCTCGGCTTAAATTTTGCTTTGTTCGGCTGGTTGGTTACTTTGGCATATTTTGATATATCAAAAAACTGAGTATTTTTTCTAAAGAAGTTAAAATATATGCAGCTATATCCTCCTTTCTACATGCAATTGGGCTGCCCCAGCAGAATTGCAAGCTGAAAAAAATATGCTCCTGAAAGGGCATATTTTAATATGTGCAGCTTCGTTGTTTATTAGGTTTCAAAAAGAGTTTATAGCCAAATAAGTTAATGTATGCGAACTTTTGGCTCTTTCAGCACTCTCCAAAGACTTTTATTTGCATCAAAACTGTGTTTTTAAAATTTGCCCCAGTATAGAAGATCTGTTTTAGTAAAAAAAAACAAGGGCAAGAGCTAACATAGTGAAGTTAATACTTCTGCTGGCAAATAGTGATTCATATGCTGCAAATAACATGAGCTCTTAAAAGCAGAGTATCAAGACTCTACATCACTATACTTGTACAAAAGTTAATGTTTGTGCATCACTTCATAGGTCAGAAATCATCAATAATAACACAATAATGATTGACAAAAACTTCTTTCAAAGAAAATTCATCACATCCCTGATTTTCCACTGCTAAATACTTTATATGGTCATTTACACCATATAAAGTGTGAGGCAGCTGTTACAATCTGTTATCTCACAGCTTTTTAACACCTGTGAAAGTATAATAACCTTTGTGTCACTGTAAATATGTCAAGAAGACACTTGATTCTTACCTTTTGAAAGAGAGCCTTCACTAGTCTTGAAACAGATGGGTGGCCACAGATGAGGCAACTGGAGAAAATGACCAAAAAGGACAATGCTGCAAGGGCCTGCTAAGCGACAAGGGTAACGCTTCACTCTGCAGGGAGTCTGCATCATCTCTTGGATTTTGTAGATCTGTGACAGAGACAAACAATTGCCAGTCATGAGGTCTTTTTTCTTGAGTGTTTTCCCAGGATATCTGTACACCTAAGCTCTTAAAAATATTCATTAAATTACATTATTGTCACATTGGAGACATAAACTCAACTTTCTCTAGCACCATCTGCTGAAAAAGTTTTGGTCCTCCAGTGAGGAAGTGAATGGCCATTTCCGTGGAGGTGTATACATTATACACTAATGTAAATTTTCACAAGTAAAAAGAATGAACTCACAGAATCATGTGGGTTTGAAGGGTTTTCCAGAGATCATCCACTCCAGCTTCTGCTCAGAGCAGGTCCCATAAGATCAGGTTGCATAGAGTAGTATAGAATATCTCTAGGGACAGAATTTACATAATTCCTCTAGGTAAGCTGCTCTAGTTTTTAACCACCTTCCTGTAAAAAAATATCCTTCATATAGTGAAATCAGAATTTCCCATGTTCTGTCTCATTTATTTTCATCTCCCCATTGCACCTCTGTCTCTTTTATGCTCTCCTGATAGGTGGATGTAGACAACAACAAGATCAATCATCAACTTGTGGCAATAAATAAACCCAGTTCCCTCAGATTCTCCTTATATATCCTGTGCTCCAGCCCACTGAACAGCAGGATAGTATTTGTTGGACTAGCAACTACCTTTACTGTGGAGGCCCAGACTGGACGCAATATCCAGATGAGGTTCCACATATGACGAATAGAGGGGAAGTATTACTTCCGTGAAACTGCAGACAATACTTTTGCTAGTACAGTATATGGTGAGCCACCTTTGATGCAAGGGCTCACAGATGCTCAGCTTGTAGACGGCAAGGATCTCCAGCCTTTTTCCTCAGAACGTATTTGCAGGCAGTCTGCCCCCAGCTGGTACTTGTGCATGGGGTTATTCCTTCCCAGATGCAGGGCTTGGTGTTTGTCTATGATGATTTTCATGAGGTTCCTGTCTCCCCATTTCTCCAGACTAGCAGGGTCCCTCTGAATGGCATCAACCACTCAGCACAATTTGCTAGCATCTACAAACTTGCTGAAAATCTGCTTTGATTTGATGTATCTGAAAATATTTTACACGAGAAATCATCTGCAGAGAAGAGTGAAGGACAGAGTTACGTTTGTCAAAGGTCTGTAGGCCAGTGGTCAAATGTGGACTAAACTCTAGCTGCACTTCAACTGAATGTCCAGGCTGTGTGTTAAGACCCCTATTGGGACTAAGGAGTTGTATACACATGTCCAAGGATACCCTTACTAGATGCACAAAGTACTTTCTGCTGAAGCAACTTTTGATTTTTCTGACATATAAAGACAGTAAAATATACTTCCAAAACCATTCTTCACTTTCCTGTGTCGTTATATAAAAACAACACATACATTTCTTGGTAGGAACCACTTATTTTTTCCCCCCACAAAAAAAATCTGTCAGTTTCCCAAATAGAAGAAAGATTCTTGTTCCTTAACTAGATTTCTCTTCTTTTTTCCATACTAATGTAAATTAGTTATAGCACAAAATTATAATTGAATCAAGTGAACGGTCAGTTCTACAACATGCCCTGTACTTTAAAAATTAAATCTATTCTTGATTTTCATAAAAGAATCCTTTCTCCTTGCCTGAAAGACAGATGCCTATTTTCTCCACTCAAATTTTTACAACCATCATATAAACCTTGAAAACAGGGTGTTAATAGAAGTACTAGCTGACCTTTAACTGGAAGCAGAACAAACGACTTATCAATAATAATTAGAAAATTTGAAAACCTTTTCAGGCACACATGCAAGTGATTTATTTTTGGTATGTACTAATTAGATATGAATTGAGTAGATTTAAGTTGATGAGACTGACTTTTACAGGTAGAATTTTTAATTGTCACCTACAATAACAATTTGTTTAATGTCACATACTATCCACTGTTTTGAATACAATGTAAGTAATGTCTTCCAAGTAATGTAGATTTCCTAATGACTTTTTGCAGTCACTATACTCTCTGTCTTTCACTTTAGGCTTCTCTGTGACCTGATTCTTTTCAGCCTACAACCATTTTTGTTGGTTGGAGAAAAGAATCAATACTTTTCTTAACAAGAAATGTAAAACCAGTCAAGTGCTTTATGTTCAAGCTTCAAGATTCAGATTCAATACAAGAACTCCCCCAGGAATTATCAGGGATATTAAATATTAGGGATATTTATATTTGGGTGTTGTGACTAGGATTCATCTTTATTTTGTGAGACATTTTTTGCAGAAGACAATTTGTGTAATCTAACATATTTGTGCTGTTCTCAACAAAGTTCTGGTAGTTTACCTCACATGGAAAGACTTTAAAGAGTCACATAATCTAGACTGATGGACCAACACCACAGCACCTAACTTTCATTAGCTAGCTCTGGGAAGAGTTCAGATGAGCTAAATTTCTAACAGTTATAAACCTAAACTATCTGTCTGTGCTGACTCCTTCTGGTCAAGGTCTGATACACTCCATTTCATAATGAATGGAGAGAAATAATCATTACAGAAACAGGAATATTTTAGTTTTATTCATCTGATATATTTTAGATGCATACTTTAGAATTAAATTGCATCCTAAAAATGTCAACTGTCCCCAGTGACCATAAAGGGAATTTAGATTATTAGTTTATACATAGTTTTCTATAATTTTTGCTTCATTAGGTAAATTTCAAACTTTGCTTTAAGTGCCCATAAGTTATCTGTGGTACAGACTTAGGCCATTTATATTCAACTGAATATCAACAACCAGATTTTCAGAGATATTACAGTGAATCAAAATAGTGTTGGATTCCCATTACAATGTTCAGGCACTCAACTTAAGGTGAATTAACATCTAACTTTCTGAGACGCTCTTGAAAGTAGTATAATGCTTACATTGCCAGGCATATAAATACATTTGAAAATTGAGCCCTACATTTTCAGTTTACATTTGAAAGTAAAGTGTGTCTGAAACAAAATTTTATTCAAACTTCTAGTATTTCCCTTGCATATCACTTAAATGTTTTACAATATTTTACATTCAACCTACCACTAAAGCACAGCTAAAGAGACATAAAGACAGTGGCTGTCAACAGTTGTGTACATAATCCCATTTTTTGGGCAACTGACTATAGAATAAAATACAACAGCAAAATATCCTTCCTTAGGACACAGTGAAAACTTAACAATTCTATATTATGGCAGAGTAGTTCAGGACTCAGTGTTAGATGTGGCCTTCATTTTGTATTCAAAATTAAATATAACTCATTTCCTTTCATTGACTTGTCACAGACATCAGTAATTTTAATAATAACTTCTGGCAAACTTCAATTCAGTATTTTTTAAAGCAAATGCATTTTGTTGAGGTTTTGAGATATTTTTCTGAAACATTGTTTTCTACAAAGCTCTTTAAACTAGTTAAATCATTATATGTAATTATTAAATATGATCATGGCAATAAAGACTGGCTCACTTGTCTGTATTAAGCTACTAAGAATGGCCTACTACAAAATAATTTTCAGTTGCGTGCCCTGGTCTCTCAAAATCGAGACATGAACAGTTTTCTGTTTCCTAAGGTAAATAACCTTTCCTTAACACTGTAATGAACATTCAAATAAATTACTCTTATATAGCTGTATTCATTTATCTCTGATGTGTACTGGAGATGACTCACTGGTTTCAAATGGGAATTACTTTGCACCCTGGTATACACTTTAACAGTCTTAGACTACTAAAAAATCCTTTATTTAAATTGGTTTAGTGAAGAAAAAAGTCCATATAGACAGGCCAGCATCTGAAATATTCTGAAATACACAGTGGCAATGATTTTCTACAGAAAATATAAAAGGTTATTTCTTGGTTTAGAAGGTAAGCAAAAGCAGTATTAAAATGGCAGAACTGTTGTTATAACTCCTGGCAGCGGGTGCAATTTACTGGGATTGTCAGCATTACAGTCATTTCAAAGCAGGACCCAATTTTACTTCACTTTATACTGAATGAATAAAAGGTGCTCCTTACCTTGATGCTTCCTTGATGTTTCTGTTCCTTTGGTTCAGAATTTTTTCCAGACAACTTGTTTTTTAATTGAGAAGAGTAAAGGGAAAGAAATTATGAAAGGCGAAAGAAAAACCACGAAATAGCCATTGTGGTGTAGAGGGCTCAAATTTAAACAGGGGAAGTTTTTACGGTAAAATTCTTTACTCTAAGGGTGGTGAGGCACTGGAATGGGTTGCCCAGGGAACTTGTGAATGCTCCTTCACTGGCGATATTCAAGGCCAGGTTGGACATAGCCTTGGGTGGCATGATATAGTGGGAGGTGTCCCTGCCCATAGCGGGGGGAGGGGGTGTGTGTGGAACTAGACGATCTTAAGGTCCTTTCCAACCCTAACTATTCTATGATTCTATGATATTTTTCTACCCTGTGCTCTTTTCATAGCTCTGCCTGCCTTTACTGTAGGTGTCATTTCTGAGCTTTGAACTTCCTTGAACTCTGATGAAAACTTGCCATCTACTGAAGTATTTTTGCTGGGCAAGTCCCCCAGTATAAGCGGAGGCACTTGAGTCTCATGAGTGGGTTCTTGTGATTATGCTTCTCTTGACATGGCCTAATGAATAGCCATTGAAGCTTAGAATAGACTTTTCCTCCTGCGTCATCATGGTAATTGGACAGGGGTAGTAGTCATGCTACAAATCGTTCACTACAGTACAAATGTAATTGCAGAAGGCTTTTGAATCAGAAATCATTTTGGTTGCTTGGAAATACTTGGTCTCATAATTCCTGGGTTTCAGGGGTTTTGGAATAGAGGCTTGTTCTCACTCCACTAAAGAAAGGAAGATATTCAGTGAAATTCTACCCTGTCTTTAAAGCATGTGGAAGAAAAATATCTCATGGAGTTGTGTCATTTCAACATCCTTTACCATGACAGAAGAAAGCAAAATTTTTTTTTTCCTTTAAGAGAGATGGAGCCAGGTGCAATTTCAGACTGTTGAATATAAGTACTTATAATGAAGTTACAAAGTCAACCTTATCAAGACAACTTCAACTACAATAAAATAGAAAAACTCCCCCACATGTGGATATAGTTCCCATTACAATTAATGTGAGTCTTAAGAAAAAATAGGTATAACAACCTTTAAAAAAGAAAAATTAGGACTGGAAATGTTTTTCTGCCAAAGTCTTAAGAATATGTAAGATCTGTAGTTAAGGGGTCATCCAGCAGATAAAGAACTGGATATCAGCCTGTTAGACAAATACCATGACAATTTTTTCTGGCCTCTTTCTTGGTATGATCTCTCTCCCTCTCTTCCTTTCATTTTCTCCACTCTCCTCACTGTCTTTATTTGATCATACGAGATTTGAGGGGAAAAAAAATGGCTTAAAAGTAACATTTATTGAAAGTGTTTCTTTATATTCATAGTCATTCTCCAATTATAAATGTTTTATCAAAGTTATACTAGACACATTTTAAATGTGATTAGACTGTAATCGCATAGAATCATAGAATAGTTAGAGTTGGAAAGGACCTTAAGATCGTCTAGTTCCACAGA
>JASSUY010006118.1:0-23588 GCA_032466535.1 Forpus xanthops | reverse complement strand
TGCCCATGGCAGGGGGGTTGGAACTAGATGATCTTAAGGTCCTTTCCAACCCTAACTATTCTATGATTCTATGAATTCTTGTAAGGAACATAAGTTAAGTAACTGTACAGAAAGTATAACAGTGGGATAGAAATAACAATTGCGATACAATTCAGTTGAAGAATGACCATCTTTTGGAGTGACCAGATTGTGTACAAAAAGCCACAAATGGTAGCTGTACCTCATTCATTTCTGGCAGCATAATATGAATTTGTGGTTTTGTCCTATGGACTTTTGAAGGAAGCCTGTGAAGAACTCACTGAATACTTTCATGCATTGTTAACCAGAAGATGGTACAGCAGCCTCAGGTTTTGATTATTTCACTCACAGGAGTCATGCTTTCTGTAAATCACTCAAAGCACAAAGTGGGAGGGAAGGAAAGAAAAGCCCTTTTGATTGTTTTCTAGCTTACTGCTAATTCTTCTTAGCGTGTGAAAGTACTCCCTCCAGTATGGAGTAAGAGTTACTGCATGAGGAAACCAGCAGCGGGTGAGCAAACTGCTTGTTGGTCTGCGCTTCCACTTTGCAGCTGCAGCTCTTAAAGTTGCAGGATGGGTGAATTTTCCTTTACTTAGCAGCCTTTTACAAGTGCTGAGTGCTTGAAAAGTGTCTTCTTATTTCCAGATACAGGAAATGCAAGCATGGTTATGGAATCTCCACAAAGCTGTGTAATTCCAGCTGCTTCCCCTTTCATCTTTGTTTGCTCTGTTTCGCACAAGAGGAAAACAACTTAAATCCTGTGTGCAAACAGATCTGGGCTGCCTCTGCCTGTGCTGGACCCAGAATCTGGAGAGCAGAGATCTGATACACAGAGAAACTTGAGCTGTCTTGGGTCCAAGCCAGCTGGAGCAGAGAAGCAGAGCAGGAGCTCAGCACAGCTTACTGGCTTCAGTGCCCTGTTTCTCCAGTGCACCTATTCTGCTTCCAAACCTGAGCTGGCAAGTACTTGTATTCCGGGGCTCCACAGGAAAGAGAGGGAACCAAAACCGTGCCCTCTGCATTAAGGGCGAGATCAGACACCTCTGCATTGCCAGATACACACAGTTGGGTTTGCCTCTATTTTGTTGGAAACCTGAATTATTGTCTGGGTTCACAGGATAGCCTCAGTATGCTGACAGATGTGGAGTGCTTTGCGATTGTCTGAGATGCTGGGTGTGGTATGGGAGGGCACCGGCATGCCCAAGCCAGGATATAGTTCTCTGTGCATGTTCACAACAGCTCTTTCAGCTCTGAAGGGGACTTGGTCTTGAAAATGTAGTGAGAAAACCTAAAAAAGCCCCTCAAACCAGTACATTTCAGGCTCAGTGCTGAGTTGGAGCCAAGACATGACTATGAAGAGATCTTTATGTCTCTCACATTTTGGATTTATCCTCTTAATAATGCTAATAAATGTGTTCAGGGTTTCTGGGAACATCTCGTAAAAAGAGACAGAGAAACTTGGCATTAAAATCTGTAACAACCAGAGGAGAATGTAACTACGTACTGCCTGGGGGAGTTGAGATTTGTTTCCCCTCTGTTTCTGAAAACAGAAGAGGAACAACATGAACAAGGATGTATATCCTTGCCCTCAGCATAATGCTTAATGCATCTACTGGCTCCAGAATTGTGTAGGCTTCTTCAGTTCACGTTACATACAAGTACTGTTGACTTTGTTTCTAATTATTTTTTTTTTTTTTCCAGAGGAAGTCAAATACTGTACTAACATTACTTCACATGCATGGGATCACACCTCTGTTAAGGAAATAATGACTGCAGCAAATGTCCTGGGCACAAGATGTAGTTCCTGGAGTGCTTGACACAGTAATAGAAAAACTAACTATGGGGAAAGCATTACCTATAAGCAGTAGAACAATCAGCAGTCCCCTGTGATGGGTTCATGACCTTGCCAGCCATGAGTCTGGAGGAAGGTTGTAGGTCAGCCAGGAGCACTAGTAGTTCCAAACCAGCAAATCAATTTCCTGACTTGTGGAAAGCAGGAAGATACAGAGATCTTTGACAAAAGCATAAAAGGGTTGTCAGGAGGATTGCTACCTGCCTGTGATAATGCTAGGAAATCAGTGAAAAAGTAGCTTTGATAATTCAGTTTCTGTCTACATAATATCTGAGAGTATCATGGAACCTTAAAGAGAGGTTAAATGAGCTCCAGGCAAATCTAGCTGGTGCAGTTTAAGATGTTACCATTGTATGTCTTCAGCAGCCACTATTAGAGTAACCAATGGAGTGGAGTGTGTGTACTCGCCTCACCTCAGCTGTTTCCATGCAAAATCCAGTGACTGGAGATGAAGGTGTTTTTTAAAGGGATTGTTACGAAGCTGTGAAGGTGCCGAGGTGCAGGTTTGCATAACCTCCAGTGAGGGGTATTAACGTCTTAAACTTTGCAGCCATTTGTCTTATGAGCATAGGTTTGTGCTGTGAACTTGAGCAAAGGAAGTGTTGAAGTATATGCTGTATCTTTTATGTGCCTCTCATGTTGGAATGAATTTTGAAAGCGCATGTTGTGTTTCGCTTGTTTCTCCTCTTCCCTTCAAAGCTTCGCTGGAGGCATTCCTTGCACTTCAACGGGCTTCTCTCAGTGACAGTAATGTCACTTTTGCCATTCATTTCTGTGTAAAGTTGGTTGTCTTTATTTAGTTTCTTTGTCACAAAAAACACTTGAAGGAAAGAACAAATGTAAGAGGAGCAGGAGGTTCTTACATGCTGAAAACTGATTATATTGCCACTGATAATTAGCAGTTTTATTTAAAGGTAGTTGGATGTTTTAGAAATAGGCTGAGATTCTCAGAAACACAAAGTGAGTATTAAGCGTGTTTAAACAGTTGCAGAGTCTTTGCTAAGATTACACAGCATGAATCAATGAGTGTCACACGATTGCCTTATGGTTCCATATCAAAACACTAACCATTAATGATATGTTTGTATCACCTCCACCTCAACCAACCATTCAGTCTGTAATAGAATCTTTTTTTCTGGTATCTAAGAAAGCGATTCATTCCAAAGCCATCCATGAAGGGCAGAACTAAATATAAACAAAGCAATTTGAAGGAAAATGAATATATATATATTTGTATAGCAGTACATATATATAACAGTGTGTATATATATATATATATATACACACAGAACACTGTTTCAGTGCTCTGACAGCTATTTGGAACAGGCTGGGTTGAAGAATATGAGTTTGGTGACACAGTGACATATTTTTAGCATGAATACCTTTGAAGACAAAAGTCAGTATGACATGCTTTGTTTTGCAACTGGAAAGGTGATGATATGTGCCAAAATGCATGCTTTCTTTTCCTGCTTTCCTACAGGCCAGTCAGTTTTTACTCTAGAAACTGTCCCAACAGTTTGGGAAAGACCCAAATGGTCCCTTTGATGTGTTTATTATGTGCAAGAGAGAAAGGTAAGGACAAAAGAACTGCTTAGTGCTCTCCAATACAAGCAGGCAGATTCCCAGTCAAGACTGTTCATGTTATAGGTGGCACTAAAACGAGCAGTCTGCCTTTGCTCAAAGGTCCTGCACCCATTCCGACTTAGATCTCTTAAGGTCTGATTTTCAAGGCAAGATTTGTTCATAGTTTGATCTGAAATAGCATTCTCAAAGAAAATCAATAGCAGGTTGAAATGTTCCTCCAGTGCAATGATTTCAAGGAATCCCTATGGCAAATATTTGCAGGTGCTCTTAAAAATACCCAACAACAACCGAACCTGAATGGGTTAGCTAAGGTTAAGTGCTTGACAGTGTTTCTAGAAAGCCAGTGTATTTAAGAACTAGTTACATAAACCTCTTAGTGTGAAATTGTTTTCCTTAGGGTGGCAGTTCAGTTTAGTTCTGCCGCTCTAAGTACAGCTTTAGCCTCAGATGCACTGTAGATACATGTTTAAGTAGCTGAAGCTAGTCTCATGGCAGGTATTTTGAAAAGCACACTAGAAGCATTATCTTGCAGTGTAGCCTAGATGTCATTGCAGATTATGCTTATCTGTGCCAGCACACCTGAACGACTTGGGGAGGTTGAATACCAGGCTGCTAACCTGGGGAGGGAGCAATGCAATCTAAACCACACTCCTGAGTCTTGTCAGATCAGATCTAAATCAAACCTCGTTTCAGAGAAATGCTTAGTGTCAGACCTGAGCATTTTCACAAATACAGCAGCATGATGTCCATGACCTTGCTCGTTTTTGGAGCTTATTCCTGCACAACCACTGCAAGCTGAGTGACACATTTTACAGCCATCTTGCCATGCTTACAGCTGTTTGCCAGAACGCACAATACTATGTACCGTCTATTTGTATATGCATATTATGCATATGTAGTGGTACAACAGGTAGTCAAAACATAACTATTTTTTTCCCAGTGTGGAAATACTAAGTAAATGACAATTATGTTTGAATGGCAATATAGTGAGCTGTATTTTCTGGTCTTTGCTAAGTCTGCTAAGTAGAAGATCACAAACATTAATTAAGAGTTTATATCTTGCAGAATTAGGTCTTTTATGAAGCTTTGGTGGTAGAAGACATATTGTTGCCAGGTCCTTATTAGTCAAGGGGCCTTGGTCTGTCTCTGCAGCTAATGTTCTAAAAAGTTTCCTTTATAAAATTGTATTTTGGAGCACAGCATGATTTTCCTGGAAATCTGCTTTTAGTTTTCTTAGAATAATAAAAATGACATAAAGGCAACAGCAGTTGTAGACATTTGACAGTATTCAGCAGGCATTCAGCACTATTTAGAAGTTGACATGGAGTCAAGATCAAGACAGGGAAATAATTGTATTATAGGTACCTTCAGTGGCATTGGATTACTTAAATTCAAGTGTGTGACATCTCCAAGGTACTCTGGTAGCTCCAAGTCCACGCACATCTAAAGTTTGACTGTGAAGCTTTTCTGGGAACCTAAAAGCAAACCTCCATATGCTCAGAAGCATTGCCATCTTGTTTGTGCTGAGCATCAAAGTGCCCATCTCAGGCTTTTGTCCACAGGGGATCAGTGCACACTGATGCCTGAGATCCCCCAGGGTTTGTACTGGGAAGCATAGACATTGAGTCTATGCAGACCTCAGCCCTATGCAGAAATGTCTCTTCATTTTCTTCTTAAGACCGCACAAAGAGACCTTTTGTTACGTTGGCAAATGGTTCTGGCTTGAAGGGGATAGGAGTATCTGCAGCAGTTGGGCGCTTGTTGCACTTAGGCCCTGTGTGCTTACCCCCTACATGGCACATGGTGTGCTGAAAAACATGTCAGCAGATGAAATCACTGTGCAAAAAACTGCCTCGGGCTCCTTGGGAATTTGGTCTGTGCTTCTGTGTCAGCAACTGTTATCAGAGGATGAAGAGTTTGCTCAGAGCCCAGCGTAAGATTCCCTAGCTTGTGTCTTACTTTGTGTTATGGAAAGCAATACCACCCTGTGTGCTTACATTTGTATTGTATTACACTCGAGCGAGCTCAGCCAGCTGGCTTGATAGTGGTGAACTGCCATAGTGGGGCTTCTCAGAATTGTTTTCCTCTCTACAAACACATTTGGCACCTTATAGAATCATATCTCAAGTTGGAAGGAACCCATGAGTTTGAAGCACACATCAGCTTGGTTCCCTCTTAGATACCTTGCACAGTGAAAATAAGAGCTCCCAACCACACTTGGAAGCCCATTCATAGATGTGCACCATCATAAGGGTCTTGACAGCTTTGTTGACATTACTGAATGTATCTTGTCTTAGGAGTGTAACAGTGGCCCGGAGAGTGAAGGGTTCAATGAATGGCAATACCTCAGTGCCACTGCCATCACCAAGTTTGGGCTTTTACCCAGCATGCTTCACTTACATTTTTTTAGACAGCCAAAGACAGCAGGCTTTGTTTTTGGATATGAAAGTCAAACCTTCCACTCTGTGGTCTGCAGCCCGACTGCTGGCTGGATGTAGTGGTGGGTGACAACCAGGGGTGAAACACACCCTGCACTTGTGCAGGGAAACGAAACCAGTTCACGTTGGCAGAATCAAGAGGAATTAAGTGGTATAAACAGTGCAAAGTAAACGATACTACAGTTTTTTGTTTGATTACAATTGCTAGCGATCATACAGGCATGTTTTAAATCACTGTGTTGATAACCTCCATTTTAAACAAAAACAGAAACAACACTGAAATGGTCCAGAAAAACCATGACTTCAGCTGCGCTTGCAAGCTGAATGTGTTACTGTCAAGTCTTATTACACTCTCCTTTAAATTTAAGAAACAAAGCAAATTATCTTTGCATTATTAGTTATAGACGACAACAATAATCTTGGCCAGTTAATGATATCTTGAGGGTAAAATGCAGACAGTTGGCATTTTATCTATTTATAATAACCTTTAAAATGGAAGTGCCATCCCTTCACTCCCACTCTACTCTCCCACACACACTCAGCATTTTATGAGTCATGCTGTGAAAATAGCGAGAGGCTGATGCAAAGATGAGGTTTTGGAAAGTTAAGACTGCTTGAGGTGCTTTTCTTTGCCTTCTTTTTATTCTGGCTGCGAATGGGTCATATTTCCAAGCCACTGACTGCAGCCCAAGGGCAAGGTTTTGATTGAATTTAAATCTGAGGGCATTCTATGGTTAAGACCACAAGAGAAAAGTATTTTTTTTTTCATCAAATTCCTAAGAATGTTTCTGCATTTCATAGGACCTTTATTTCTGTAAATGTTTAGTAGCCAATGATACCATGCCATTGACCAGATAGTACTAAAGCCACAGCTTGGACATACGGTCAGATTCTAGACACTTTTCTCTGATGGTAGAGGTTTGTACTAGCATTTAAACCCATTAACACTCGTCATGAGGTGTGTTTTGTTGGGGTAGTACAGGTGTGAAGGCTGCTGGGTGACCTGATTCTCCAGCCTGGGAAGGAAACAATCCTGGGGGAGAGGCCCAGGATGAAGCTCCTGAGTGAGACTGAAGTCCCGCTGGGTGCTCAGCCCAGTGCTGTCCATGGCTGCAGGATGGGGCTCTACTATGGTGACACAGCTGCCTCTACCCCCAAAACATCCATATAGCTTCTCCTCACTTGGCAGTCCACAGTGTGAGGAGTGGGCCTCCTCCTGCTCTGAGATGTGGCTTTGTGAGCGACTATCTCAAAGGGTGACTGTCTCTTGGAGAAAAGTAAAGTGTGAGTTTGTCTCTCTCTTTGTAGTGGGTTGACCCTGTTTGTATGCCAGGTGCTCACCAAAGCTCCTCTGTCACTCCCCTCCTCATCTGGACAAGGAAGGAGAAAATACAACAAAAGGCCCGGGGGGCCAGGAAGAGATCACACAGAAGTTACTGACATGGACAAAACAGACTCGACTTGGGGAAATTAATTTAATTTATTACCAATCAGAACAGAGTAGGATAATGAGAAATAAAGCCAAATCTAAAAACACCTTTCCTCCACCCCTCCCTCTTTCCTCACTTAACTTCTGTATCTCTATATCCTTCCTGCCAGCAGCACAGTGGGATGGGAAATGGGAGTTTCAATCAGTTCACCACACACTGTCTCGGACACTCCTTCCTCCTCAGAGGAGGACATCCTCACACTGTTCTGCTCCAGAGTGGGTCCCTTCCATGGGGTGCAGTCCTGCAGGAGCAGACTGCTCCAGTATGGGCTGCAGGTGGAGATCTGCTCCACCATGGACCTCCATGGGCTGGAGAAGCACAGCCTGCCTCACCATGGTCTGCATCATGGGCTGCAGGGGAATCTCTGCTGCAGTGCCTGGAGCATCTCCTGCCCTCGTTCCTCACTGACTTCGGTGTCTGTAGAGCTGTTGCTCTCACATATTCTCACTCCTGTCTTTGGCTGCAGGGCTTTTTCCTCCTCTTTAAACATGTTATCCCAGAGGCGCTACCATTGTTGCTGATGGGCGCAGGCTTGGCCAGTAGTGAGTCCATCTTGTAGCCGGCTGGCATTAGCTCCATCAGAGACAGGGGAAGCTTCCAGCAGCTTCTCACAAAAACCATTCCTGGGGCCCCCCCCCCCCCCCCCACTAAAACCTTGCCATAAAACCCAATACACTGTAACAACAGCAGTGCATTTTACAGGTTTCTTTTTTTTTTAGTTTGTATCTCTAGGGTAAAGAATTAAACAGAATCGCATCTCTCCTTGATCTCTTCCATCCCCTCAAGCCCAAGCAGCATAATCCTACTTGTTATACTTGCAAAATATCTCAATCTTACTACAACGAGTGGTAGACAAAATAACTTTTTGAGAGGTCTTAGTCCATACGTTCTGGAAAAAGCTCTTGTAAAGGCATCTGATCACAGAGCCCATTCCTGTGGCTCTCCAGAGCCTTTCGGCTTTTTGGCAGAAACTCTCCAGAGCAGGTATTATTTCTTTGAATTTGTCCATGCATGTTATGCACCACTAACCTGCTTCTGACTGGAACGCCTGCCTTACTGATGTAATGGAGCAAATGATAGTATCAACTGAACTTATATTTAATAAGTAGTTTTCAAGTATTTTTTTTCACGTCAGGATTTGTTTTCCACAAATACAGCAAAATGCTTTTTAAGACATCCATATAAGGCTCTGTTTTGTGCCACGGTTAGTGGTAAGGTGAGAAAGAGGTGGAGACAGAGAAAGAGGTGCAGGGATGTTTATAGGTGTCAGTAACAACAGCCCAACAATAAATAGATTAATAAAACAGCTATTTTTAATGACATAGAATAAAGAGGGGAACACAGTGAGGAATTTTTATGTCCCTCCAGGCATTGGACACCCCACATCCGACAGGCCTCAGGTGATTTTCCCATGGAAGATCCCTCCAAGGAGTGGTTCCTCCTTTTTGGTCCTTCAAGCTATTAAATATTTTCCTTATAAGAAAACAACTCTATTCCTAAAGGATGTTTGTGTGAGATCATCTCACTGCACTTTTAGATAAGGCAAGGCCAGGCTGGTGGTGTAATTGCTGGCACCCAGCAGGAGCTGCCTGCAGGCTCCTCTGTTACAGTGATGTAGCTGAGTTTGTCCCATGGCCAAGGGGTCTGTACAGCAGGTCTCCTGGTCAGGATCACTACACAAATGCTTTAAAATCTTTAGTTTATTCCTTCTAACAAGCTGCTAAGCTACTCCTTGGCTCATCTTCAAAATGAAGACATTTAATGTACTAGTGCTAACGGGAAGAAGAATTGAAGTACTTTCTGTTGTTGTTTTCAAGTGGAGTACTGGTCTTTCAGAAAACTTGTGTGTTTCACGAGTTGGAGTGGAAATACAAAACTGTCCCAAGGGGAACTCCGCCAAATGCAAATTTTCTGTTATGGGAGATCTGTATCATCTCACATGGAGTTCGGATAGTAATAGGTACCTAATCCTGCTGTGTGTCATGTCCTGTTTCTGTGCCTTCCTATTCTAACAAAGACTCAGACTTTTTTGATTTTCAGAGCTGCCAGGCACTCTAATGTCAGCCCATGTTATACTGACCTGCACATTTGTTTTTCACCCTCCCCTGTCTAAGCTGCTGATTCACTGTCTGTGAAGCAGACTGAGGCAACTGTGGTTAAGGCCAAGCAGGAAGTTTGCAGCAGCAGCAGTGACACAACCGAGTTTTACTTTACTTTGTAATATTCACTCGCTTTGTTCCAAAAGACATGCTCTCTCTTGCAGTGTCCTGCATTTGCTCTTTGCAGAAGTTTCATTTCCTACATGGTGGAGAAAATGAAGCAAGCAGCCTCATTAATTCCCAATCCTGCTTCTTTTTCTTTTCACTGTTCTCACCATATGACAAGCTCCCCATGGGAAAAAAAAAAAAAAGTAGGGAAGAACAACATTTAATTAAAGGTTATCTTTCATTGCACATATGCAAGGAACCAAATTAAAGCTGCATGGAAAGTGTCATTTATAATTCTAGAGTCTTTAACCTCAGTCTAGAGCCTATTGTATAAGGGCTGAGTGTACAAGCATATATACATATTGATAAGCATTATCTCCATACTGATAAGTGTGTATACACATGAGTCCTTTGTGAGGAAGATAGATAAGGAGGGTCTTGCTCTGGATCCGTGTATGAGTTATTCCTGTAGCATACTCTGTCCCCCCCCTTCAGAAAGGCTCATGCTCAATTATATTGTCAGGATCTTGGCAGCGCAAATGCAGATGGCAGAAGGACCACAGGAAGAAAGCAAGCTGTCATCCAAGCTTGAATGGAGCTCCATGGAAGGCAGCAGAGCACTTGTCACCACTCCTCTTCAGACCTGCAAAAGTTTGCTATGAGGCAGAGGTAGCAACTAAGCTTTTCCAAAAAAGGTTGGATATCTTTTGCAATAGCAAATATTAATCAAGATAAATATGTAACTCCTGACAACCTGAACGTACAAGTCCAGTTTGCTCTCTCATATCATCCGTACTGCTGAACTAAGTCATGGCAAAAGGCAGGGAAATTTCAGAAGAAGAATGAATTTGGCAAGCTTAGAAATCTGGTAAATTTAGAAATGTGTTTTATTCTTTTTTCTGTGGATAGACGATGGCTTTTACACATCCTGTATGTTTAAAACACATCCTATAGGATGTGTTTAAACACATCCTGTTAGTGTTACTGATTACATCTTACTAAGCATCACCAATCAACAGTTGTTTGTTCTTAAATCCTTTTTAGAGCTTTTCTTTCTCAGCATTTCTTATTAGCACAATACTAGGTCTCAGGCAGTACAGGTCCAGCATAAATAATACATAAACTGGATACAAGCTGTGCTTTCCCTCTAGTCCTCAAGACTGCCTGTGAGCAAGGTTAGATGACAAGATGGCAAACATGATAATGTTTTCCTACTGTCTGGCTGATGTTGATCATAAGAATGAATCTAATGGGCTTCCACTGTATTTCTACTTCCATTTCACTTAACTTCCACAATTTTGTGAGTGTTCTTTATCTTTTCATAGGCTTATTATAGCTTGGCAACCTTGCTGAAGCAAGATAATTGCTTCCCCAACTTCTTTCTGCTTGTAGAAATCATTTGTTCACTGTGGCTTTGCACCTCACAAAGATGGCAAAATTATGTACAATTATTATAGATCAGAAGAGATGTTTGTGCTTAGTTTGCACAACAGCAGGTGATTACTCCTAGTGCAAACCACTGTACATTAGGTTCAGTGTTTCTAACAGAGCTAGAAAGCGTAAGTTTTACTGGAAGTTTTCCAGCAGGAAGTATTTAATCTTGCAGCTTGTACTTTGATGTTTGTTGACTATGTCTCAAGCAGGAGTGGGCTCAGCATATTCAAAGCTGTTTGATTCTTTCAAGATCATGCTTTTTTTCCAAACTCAATGGTTTCAAATCATGATATTCCACCCTAGCTGAAGTGATTTATATGTCTTAGCAGAGCTGCAAACTGCAGTCTTCCAAACTGGAACTCTCCCCTCAAGGTATTAATGCTCCCCAGTGGTTTCAAATCACTTTTGCACACTATAAAAAGGGCTATGTGATTAACACCCTTAAAAACTCCTTATGCTTCGCAAAGATTTACATTTAAATCCTAGGCATGTAGAAAGCCAGGCTGATACAAACCATGAATGTATTATTCTGTAAATTTGAATGTGAAAGGTATTTCCCAAGCTCTTTGCTCTATCAGTCAGCTAAACATGTAAATCTGTAAAATTACTCTCTGCCTCCTAAATTCATCAAGTTCTAGTAAAGAAAACCCTAGAAAACTGGTGGGATTTTTTTTGTCATAAAATGCAAAATCTGCCATTATAATATTCTGCTTCTGTACACTATATACTGTCTCTGTTTCTCATTACCCTTTATTCTCTCCTTTTTCTTCTCCATGGGCTGAACAGAATCGTCTTTTCAACACAGGGTATTCTTTATGTAGACAAGGGGGTGGCTCTGAGACCATACAAAGCAGATCCAAAGCTGCATTCATGGATTAGAGTAAATACGCTGGATTCTCTCTCCTCCTCGTTTCTATGATCTGGTAAAATAAGGGGACATAGAGTAAGAGCATGTGAGATTGGATCACTGGGTCTTGGTGGGTCAGTTGGACACAGACTGATCTTCCAGATTTGGTGCCAGTGGATACAAAGATACTTGCACAGGTGGAGTAGAAACAGTCCAGTGTGTAAATCCTCCTGTTTGTTTTTTTTTTTAATTTTAAATGCAGAACAGGCTATCCTTTGACTTCCCAGAAAGAAAAAGGCAGAGCTTATTCCCTTCCCTTACCAGCTGCAAGGACAATATTTGTCCCCTCTACCCTTGTGCACATAAACACCACATTCACACATGCTGGGTCTGTCTGGAGATGGACTCCTCCAGACAGCTTCAAATCCTTGTCTCTTCATCATATTCCTTTTGCTCTATTGCACTTTTGTTTCCCTGTACAGCTGGAGTTCCCGCTGGTATATCTAACCTCATAACTATGGTGAGCTCTAATTGCTGCTGCTGGGCCAGTGACTTCAGCCTCTGAACCCTTCTTTTCTCCCAGCATACTAATACAATGTCCATGAGACTAGTCTTGTGAATTTGGATCAGCAGCTTTGCCACTGAGTTATTAATGTCCACAGACCTACTCCTTAATATTAGCCACCCTGAGTATAAATGTCAAAATCTGCGTGTTTTGACTTATCCCATCAAACCGGGGCTGAATTCTGCTGCCAGCACATCGCTGCCACATTACTACATTAAACATACATATATACATATACCCATTCAAGGATGTAATGGAAGGGTAATATTGGTGCAAATACCAAAGCCTTTTTTAGTTCTTTTGCAGCACAGAGAATTACTGATGTGTGGTAAATCAACTGTCAGCTCCCCCCGAGAACTAGGTTTGTCTAATCACCTTATTTTCTCTGCGAAGTTTGATGTTGGGGTTTTTACAATTAGTTAATTATTTATTGTATTTTCTTTCTTTGTTCTGTTGTATTATGGAAAGAGCCACAAGCTCAACAATACCTGCATGCTTATTTCAAGACAGGCAGTCTCCTGGGCCCACAAGCAGTGAATCAGTAAAATGAACTGAGTTATAACAACAGGAGCAAGTAGTCTATATTGGTATGTCTTTGAAAAGGACAGCGTCAGCTATGGGACCTGTGAACCGTCTACCGTGATGTCTCCAAGTTTAAGCCAAGTCCAGACTATTGTTTTTTTATTGTTAAATGAGAAGCTTTTAATCTGCACCCGTGTTTGTATACACACAGAGGAAATGCTGAAAATTAAATGAAAATGAAACATTAGTTCATCTTCAAAGGTTGTCGCTGTTATTTTTTGTGCCTCCTGTTTTGCTACTATAGAAACCTGACCAGAAGCCCCTAGAACTACCACATGGGGCTCCTTGAGCCCCAAATTCCTCTAAACAAAGAAAGAACAACTTACCAGAAGCCAAAAGTTAGGAAGCACAACGTTCTCCTGGCAAAGAACCAGGTCTGGCTGCCCCTGTCCACAGGATATCAGGACAGATTGGCTGCTGCCTTGCCCTGTTCCAGAGCAGCTAGCTCACGTCTGACTCTGCAGGAGATCAGTTTTGTTGCCTGAGTAGGATGAAAGCTAGCACACTGGAGAGTCTGGATACCTGTTTCCTGGTCGGTCCTGTCATTGTCCCAGCTCTTTTTGTGGCAACTCGATGATTCATTTTTCCTGTATGTAAGATGAGGGTATTAGCATTTAGTTACTTGGCAAGGTGAAAGGATGATTAACTGGTCTTTGTTTCTGCAGTCTGATGCACAGAGTGCGATTAGTTGCAGTGTATGCGCATATCCTGCCAAGCAGGTCATCTTCAGGCTCATCAGTGTGATCGTGAGCCCCAGCAGAAGCAGCTGCTTTCAACTCTTCCTGAACCAGGGAGGGAGGTGCCTGGGTTTTCCCTTCCTCAGTCCCACACAAAAGTGGTTTGTCTTTTACCTGAGGGCTCAGTGCAGATGTGGGTGTTTTGACATCACTTTATTAACCATTCTCCAGATTCTAGGCTGGCCCTGTGCATGGTGATGAAGATCCAGTGGACATGAGCTAGCAGCTGTAGGTGGCAAATTGCATTACAGGTTGCCCAGGAATATCATGCTCATTCTTCAGTGGGGGCAATGCCTCCCGTGAAGATAATTTCAATCTAATTGTAACAATATTCTTTGAATATAATGAAATATAATACAAAAAGATTGTGACAACAATATAAATCAGTGCAGCAGTTAATGAGAAAACCCTATGGGCCATTCATGCGTACACTGCCATTAACTTGTCTTCATTCTGTAAGTTCATTTTTTTTCCTCTTTCACTGCAAAGGATTTACAAGTCTGGATGTTAAATCTATCTGACTTTTGTAACAGAGTAGTGAACAACACTGCGATCTAAATCTAAACTCAAGAGCTGACAGAAGTACTCTTATCATTAGAGATAAGGAAACTTAGGGAAGAAAGGCTCAGCCTTTCCAAGAAACTTCAGCTACTGTCAGTGTTTCCAAAGACTGAAACCACCTTCACTCACTCTGCTCTTTTGATCATGTGCCTGGGGCTATCCTCCATGAATTCTCTATGGATTCACTAGAATTGCTACAGCTCATGGCATGCCTACAGGTTATAATGCCAGATTCTCTTTTCTGTAGTGCAGCCTTAATGATCTACCCCAGAGCCCACAGCCTCCCTCAGAGAAATCAAGGAATGATGGCAAATTAGAGAATGAAAAAGACCTCTCATTTCTTTCCTTCCTGACCAGTAGCAGACTTTCTGCTGCTAGAAATGACATGCATACTACAATTTTACTGTACAGTTTTTTATTATCATTTACTCTGATTTCATGATGTTTCCTGGTGTGAGAGTCTGTGATACACATTTTACTTTTCCTCTGGGAGTTGAAAAAGAGACTTCTTACAGCAAAAGAGACCTTTCAGCCTATGACAGGAATAGCTTGGAGCTTGAATGTGGCAGTGATGGCTGTGCCAACTGGAGATGCTATTGGCATCCATGTACCATCTTTGTGTTCCTTATCGCCTTTACCCATACCCATCCCATCCACATCTCCCCAAATATTTATTGTGGCAGAAGTGTACTGAATTGTTACCTAGTGGAGTCTGCTCATGAAAATCACCAGTCTTGACATCCAAAGCAGCAGCCAGGTCCAGACTAATAAATGCTCTCACATTAATGGTGTTTTGTAACGGTGAAGAAAGTATGTCGGATGTTCTCTTACCTTCTCTTTGAGCTTTCAGATTGCCCTGAGAGCTTTTATTTTTAACTTTTATCTGAAATTATCTGGAGCAGACTCCATTAATTTTATATTGTGCCAGCAGTAGAGGTTTGGGGAACTTCAAGGTGCAACACTCACTGCCTTGATGGTGCCTCCATGCAAGCAGCCCAAAGAGACCTGCATACCCAGGAAGGAGGAGGTAAAGCCAAGCATAAGTTGTGGTGCGAATAAGCACAGAGAAGGTAGTGCTGGGAATATCTCTTTGGATCTTTCTGAGCTGAGAGCTGGTGGCTGGCAATGCCAGACCCTCTTCTGAGAAGCTGTCTCCAGCTTGCTGGTTTCTACCTTGTTTAACGAAGCAAGGTTTTGTACAGTGTTTGCAAACATGTGGAGCACCCGTCTCTCTTATCACAACTCTTCCTAACAGAAAATGACTACAGAACCATGAATTTTGATTAAGTGTTAGGGTTAAAACACAAAAAGAAGAGGAACTGTAATTTAAATACACAAGCTGTGTCTACTTCTGTTCTGGCAATCTTCAAGACTGATTTTCTTTTCCTCCTTGCCCCCCAGCCTGAAGCAATCCATTGTATATAATACAAGATTCACTTGGGAATGTAATTTCTTTTGGAAGCCATCATTCTTTGGTATTTCTGATTTACTTTTTTTCCTTTTGGAGCTTTCCATTTGTGGGAAATAGTAATGATTTCTGAGTTTGATATGATTTGGGCCAAAACTGAAAATGGGAAAAAACTAAAAAAGCTAATTGTCCATGAACTAGGAATACAGCCTTTTCAGACAGCTTTATTTGACTAGAACACACCTTGGTTAATGTATACATTTTTTGTATAATTTCAGGATAACATTCTGAGACGCTTCTGTAAACACATACTGCTTTTGATTTTTCAGTGTATGGTTAATTTCATTCATGGCTTTCAAGGAAAAGGACAGCCATATCATGGTCCTTATTCTACTACTGAATGAGAGATTTTAAACTAAAGAGAGAGGATGGTTTGCTCAACATTACACCATCAACATGTGGAATTTCTGGGAAGAGAAAGCCGATCTCCTGGAAGGAAAATTACTCACAAAAAACAGCCAGTGATCCCCATCCCTGTATCTCAGCATGAATCATCAGTTTAACTGGCTATGTAGACAATTTTGATTCACTAATACAAGGTCTATTGGAACTGAAGCTATTTCCAAATGACCTCTCTCAAAGCTTGTAGTTTCACTTATTTGGGGGGTTTATTACTATATTTACAGCACCCCATTTATCTTGTTTTGTTGGCATGTGGAGGAACAGAATGTACTGTTCTGCAGAAGCTAGTCTATACAAAGAATGACAGGCTATCAGCAGATAAAACTGGAAAAATATGAAATAGCTAAGCTACCTTTGGCATCTAGTAACTCAAGTTAGATTAGTAGAGAGAGAAAGGTCAAAGTACTGGCAAATTCCTTTTCTCAGCTGGAGGGAAGTGAGCAGAAATCTCAGAAGCAGAAGTACATTCTTTGATAGGCCTCATGGTTTAAGCCCCTTTTGACTGATAATATAATAGACTGAGCTAAGAAAGAGGAGAAAGAAAATCTCCATTGCTTTAAGTTAAATGTAACTGCCGTGGCTGTAAAATAGTAGGGTTTGTCTCCATTTAACAGTAATGTGAAAGGCCTGGAAGTAAAACAATTGGTTGAAAAAAAAAAAAAATTAAATAAATAGTTGGAAGAGATCTGTGATTGACATCATCGAGGCTAAGAAAAGATTTTTTGAGTTTCATTTCTCTTCTTTTTTTGCATTATTTTCATGTAGCTGCAAATTATAACTCCCCCTTTTTCTCGTTAAAAGCAATCTCTCAAAACCTTGCAGATAATGTTGTGGTGAACAGCAGAACTTGAAAACAGAAACAGAAATTCCCTGAAAACCCAGATAGTCTTATGTGGTTTTTAAATGGGAAACGATGGATATCATGCCTCTGAAAGCAAATGATTGGGACCTGAGTCCTTCAGAGACCTCGTGACATTTAGTACACAAATTTTACATTCCTATCAATTCATTATGAACTCCTTCCCTTCCTTTTTCCTTTTTCCTTTCCTTTCCTTTTTTTCTCCTCCTCTGTCATTCAGGAGTCCATGTAGAAAAAAGCCAGAAGTAGCATTGTCCTATGACCTCTAAGCTGCCTGGGGCAGATGAAGGCCTGTGGTCACAAAGAGACAGGCTCCCTGCTGGCTCCAGGGTCTTTATAGGGATGAGACATACTGCAGGCATCCGACATTCTTCTTTGGCATCCACCCATTTTTTGTCAGGCACTGGACTCATGAGTAGTATCACTGCAGGCTTAAGTCACGATTTGACCCATATGCTGGAACACAAGAATATGGTGGATGTCAGTAGCATGGTAGTGATTCACTACCTGGCATTATCTATTTGTACTAGTCCACATCTGCCATGAGTCTGGGAAAGGAAGTTCACACAGACCTATAAGATGTTCTGTGACAGATCTGAAGCCTGGAATATACCTTTCTGTAAAATATACTCGCCCCTCGCTATACTTAGGCACGTTCTCAGAATGATCAGTCTGGATTAGCTCTTAAAATAAAATGAAGCTCACAGCAGTGGCAGACGTAACAGGGTTTGTCACCAGCAGGACCCAGACTCGGTGCATGCTGAGGGGAACAGCTGGCGCAGAGAAATGAATAGCCAGCCATTGTCCTTGCACCTGGCCAGTACCGGCTCCCGCAGCCGGAGATGATAAACAGGGTGACCACAGAGATGACTGGTGTATTTGTTGGGAAGGCATAAATTAAACAGCAACTATGGCAGGAATATGTGATGTGTAAGAATTATGTATGAAGGAGATATGATGTACGCAATCTTCTACTCCCCCTCATCAACGAAAGCTCTTTAGCTCTCTTGTCATAGGGACAAAAAGACCCCCAATGGAGGAGTCCTTTCATGAAATGGAAAAAATGGGGAATAGACAGATCAGGGAATGCAAATGAGCCTCCCAGCACACTGGCCGAGACTCTAATCCTCATTATTCTTTGTGGATGCAGTGGTGATTTTGATTGTCACTTTTGTTAGCTGAATGCAACTGAGACATGACTTGTACTTGAGGTCTATCTGTTTAAGAGCGATGATGGTGGGAGAAAAGCAAGTGCTGAACTCAGCCAGCCCTGCTGCTTACAGTGGAGAGCTTATGCAGTCATTACAAACACCGGCGATGTCTTCCAACATGGAATATGGAATAACTGACAGTTACGACCATGCAGGGATTTACCTTGTGACTAGGAAGGGACAGGTAAGCCTGTGGCACTGGCTGTGCTCAGGAGGTGGGAGAAACTCTGTTCCTGTGGCTGCAGCCACCCTAGTCCCAGTACTGTGAAATAAGGTCTGGGGTGATGGAAATTTGTTTCAGCACAAGGTGAACATCATGCTAATGCTTTGCTGGAGTCAGGGCCTTCACCTTTGATCATCAGTGCCCAAACTCACTTGAGCACAAGGGACTGCACACAACACTGCTTTCCTTAACCTCACGTACAGCTCTGCAGTGCTTTGCAATTTCCCTACCACAGATGTCTAAACCAATCTTCCTGTTCAAATGAGTAATAGCAATTAGTAATAGCAGAACCCATCTCCTGAGACCTCATTATAAATCCCCAAACCCATACGTTTACACATGGTTAGACATAGTGGGAGACCAATCACAGGCCTATCACTTCTCTCAATGCAGAAGACAGATCCAAGGAACGGCAAATGCTTCCCCACTGGATGTTTGGACACTCAATCCAGTTTTTCAAAAGTAAACACCACAAAAGCAATATGAAGACTTATTCATTCCTTCTCTTTCAAAAACTGTTGCTATACCACCTTCCTACAGATGCTGAGAAAAATTGCCCATAGTTGCTTAGGGTCTTTGCAAAGAATAGCACCCATTATTCAAAGAGTGAGTAACAGCTCACAGATTACATCTTGTGTTTCTTTTTTCTGCTGACAAATGCTTGGAAGAAATGCTAATGACTTCTTTCTTCTTCATGGAGAACTGGAAAAATTTCCAGGTTGTGGATAATTTTGTGTTTTGCAACTTCCCACAAAATGGGTATTTTTCACAGATGCAGGATATTCCCTTGGAAAGTCTCTGCACTGCCTGTCATCTCAGCAGTAACTATGTGAAATAGATACAATTTCCTTTAACTTCATCACCTACCCACTTCTGATAGCAGCAGTGAAGGTAACAAATGCCACCAATTTTCACTCAGTACTTACAAAAACTTTGAATGTTCTCTGGAACTGAAGCTAACACAGCTTGAAAAATACTTGGGGCTTCACAAGGGTCTGCTTTCTGCCAGCTGCCACAAATGATTCCTGAGCTGAGAAGCCCACATTTTCTGATTAAACCACTTTTCCCTGGCAAACTCCACTGACCAGCTGTGACGAGAACAGCCTGCTTGCCATTATTCCACATTAAAGACAGAGAAAGATGCTTTGGGAAATCCAGACTTTATTGTTTTAAAAAGCTGGAATATTCATAAAACACTACTTAGGAAAAATTGTAAGTGACTTGTAGGACCAAAACTACTTAGAGAGTGAGCTGAAGGACCAATGTCTCTTCAGCTCTCACTTTCTGGGTCTCAGCCAAAGCCACTGAGGAGAAGGGGGCTGCAGTGCAGATGTTCCTGGGCAGTCAGCTAGGGGCTTTAATAACAGGGAATGGGAGGAGAAAGACCACTTGCCATTAGTAATGTTTTCAAGCTCATTTTTTAAACCCAGAATATATTGCTTATGGGAATTTTTCTTTTCTATAGAAAACAGTACATTTTCTCAAAGTCTCTTGATCCTTTCTACATGCATCTCTTTTGAAGTAGACAAATGTGATGGTGTTCACACTACTACAGCTGGGTTTCAAGGTGCCTTTTATGTTCTAAATCAAAATTCAGTGAGATTTAGCAGTCTGTGAATGTCTGCAAATCAAGCAAGCTAAGGTCAGCTTTCTGGGACTGCGGCTAACACTTTGTATAGGGAAAGAAATAAAAGATTAAAAAATGCAAATAAATGAGAAAATTCCACATACCTGTGAGGGGTGGCTTGCTTTCCTAACATCTTCCTTGTTTAATTATTAAAGGAGATCATATCTGTTCTGATAAAGGAACTCCTGAGAAAGTATGATAAATGGAGAAGATACAAGTGTGAACAGAAATCCAGTTAAACTTCTCAAAATTGGTGTGACTAATGTAACTACTTGACCTGGCTTTTAAAATAACTCATTTCAGAGTGAAACAATCACAACAACCCTGTGAACTATATATAGAAAGAGATGTTTATTACTGACTTACGAGAAACAAGGCTTCTGCAAAGGATTGCACTAGGGAGAGAAAATCCACAGTATCGGTTGGTGTGGACTAACTGCAGTCATCGGAAAGATGCATCTCCAGGACATGTCCTAGCTGATAATGTGTAGTAAGGATCTGCAGGCAAAGCCACCTGAGCCCTATGCGATGGGGAATGGGAAGGCCTTTGTGGAGAAGCTGGTGGGGACCCCTCACCCTCATGTGAAGGGAACCTTATTAACCCACAAACAACTGCAAGGCTAAATAGGAAAGTGCATGTACCAGGAGGCTGTGGCAGTCTACTTCCTCTGCCAAACCAGGCAAAGGAAATTAAGCAGCATACATGGCAGCAACATGCTGAGATGAGTTTCCCTGTCTAAAACTCATATGTACCTTGAGCCTTCTCTTTCCTAGCATGCCTGCTCCTACTTGCTGCTCTGCCAAAAACTTGTCCTAGGTTACATCACTAGTCCATGACTGGCTCAGAGCCATGGGAATCCCTGAATCACCTAGATAAAGGCTACTCCCTTTCTGATGCCATAGGGGATCTCATGCCATAGGGTTTTTTTGGTGCTGACCACAGATACACCCTTAATGATGCCCACTTTGTCTTTACCAAGTCATCTTAGCATCATCCCACTTCAGAGAGGAAATTCTACCTAGGACCTCCTGCTGATAATCACAATCCTTCTGTTCTTTGTTAACTGACAGGGGTCTTCAGTTCAGGACGTTTTGCCACACAGCTACAAATCTGTCTTCAGCATTGTTAACAAGAGGCCTTTCATTTAGATAGGCATTTAGTTATGGTGCTCTGTACCCATAGAGGGCTTTTTACTACCTCATTAAGTAGACGTGAACAAGAAAAGCCTGAGAGGCAGACAGTTCCTCAGCATGAGCCAGCAGGTACTCGCCACACTTGTGGAAGACTTCTTTTCACCCCCAGAACATTACAGCAGATCTCCATGACTACCGAAAGTGCCATGAATCACTTGATCTCTGCATGTACTTCTATGATTTCATCCTGAGAAAGTCTCACCTACACATGGCACAACCCTCACAAAGCAAAAACGCTGACTGGACATCAAGATTTCACCTTGCAAACCAGGAAGCTTAAATTTTGCAAAACTGATGCTCGAGCCCTTACACATTTATACCCATCCACAGCATTTAAACAGCTCCTCCTCCAGCTGCTCCAGTTCACAGTAAGGAGCTGCTTCCTTGCCTCAAACTAAGCCGTTTAGTCCAACACTCTGAACATGAGAATCAGGCCCCTCCTGCACACCCATGAGGTTTTCACTGTTTTACAGGCACATGAAGACTTGAAAAGATTTCCTTGAAAGTTTGACCCCCTGTTACTGCAGGCAGCATGTTTATGAGCCTGCAAGTGTGATAGTGGAAGGGATCCATTTGTTTTGGTCTAGTAAACCTAAAGAACTAGAGGTGAGATTTGCTCTTGCCGAAATAAACCGGACTTCTGCAGCTGGTGGGTTGGGAGGTGGCTGGGACCAGGATTTGCTCAAACTTGTGGCCTCAGAAATTGCTCACAATTTGTCCCTCTGGTTTCTAGACAGAAACGCAATTTAGAAGCTCCAAAGCTATGAAGTAAGGTAGGCAGGACATTCAGCTACAGGAATGCAAGATACTGAAAACCACATCATTTCAGATAGTTTCCACCAACACAAGAAAATGCTTTAAAATCTCTCCAAAATGTTGATGCCTGCAGGCAAAGAAACTAGGCCGTGTGACTCAAAACTTGTGACAGCTGCTTCAAGAACATTTGAAAATACAGTGGCTAATTTTCTTGGAAAACCAAGGCCCTGGCTATGGGTACAAGATGATCCAGGATGTACGTTCAGCTTCTAAGGCAAAGAAATCTGGGAACTGTTCCAGGAAATCAGTATCTGCAGGCCAGTCGCTGCAGATAAATTGTAACTCACAAAATGTGTCACCTTCCCATCAGACAGACCTCACTTATTACAGGTTTTGACCTATCAACTTTGACTTTACCTCTAAAGCCCCAATCACGCAAGCTACTTATCCTTGCAGCCTGGATCAGTCACAGACCACTAACCATAACTGCTCTGTGAAGGTGCATTCTTGCGTGCCTGTGTGCTTCTTCTGTAAGGGAATCATGGAAATCTAATCTGCAGGATCTGGGTCAGAAGGAAAAAAAAAAGTTAATTTATGTGCAAGCAAAAGGTTGCCAGGCTTGGAGTAACTGCTCAGGCTGGGAGCTGGTGCACTGTTCTATAACAGGTTGTACTTTCTATTCTCAAGTTGGATAAACTGGTAGGTATCAATGTGATCACCAGTTTTGCAGCTGGCTGGCAGCATCTCACCTTCACGGGTTCACGAATCCTGTGAATATTTGTTACCAGTGTTCTGCAGTGCCTCCCACCGAGCCCGGACTCCGGCAGGAGTTGAGGTTGCTGCCCTTCCACAATGCCTCTCTCGAGGCAGGGTGGCTTCCAGCTGCACTTCAGCCCAGTTTGACAGCCTTCATCTAACTCCTGTATATTCTAAAGGTTCATCCCCGCTCCCCATTACCCACGGAGCTACTCCTACCAGGAAATACCTGAGATGAAAAATCTCAGCTCAGGGCTGCAGTACTGTAAAGCTTTGCTCTTCCTAATCCTTCCCCCCAAACACGAGACTACATATTTTTTTGACGCACACCCTCCCACCCTTTTATTCCTGCACCGCCAGGTGACATTTCCCAACTGTTTCCCGCTTGGGACATCCACACCTCCAGGGATGCCGAGCCGGAGCCCAGCCCTCACCGCACGGGCGGACACCTGGGCTCCTACGAGGAGCGCTCACAGAGTCCCCAGCATCCGCAGGTCCCGCTCTTCCGCGCCCCAAACCCGCCACCCTACATCCCGCGGCGGAGCTTTCCTGCGCGGCCCCCCGCCCTGCCCTCGGGGGGCCCGGTTCCAGCTCCCGTTCTCAGCGGAGGGGCGCTCTTTGCCCCCTCCCGGGAGGCGCTGCGTTTCTCGCCCCGTGCCACCGGGAGCGGGGCTTTCCCCCTCCCGATAAGCCCCTCCCGCTCCCCCCGCCTGGCTCAGCCCCAGCCCTCCCCAGCGCGCTGCCCTTCCCTCTGCCGCCAGCGCCCGCGCCTGCTCC
>JASSUY010006117.1:0-17972 GCA_032466535.1 Forpus xanthops | reverse complement strand
AGCGGAGCGCGGCGGGGATGGGAGGTCAGAGCGCGGGAGCCGCGGAGCCCGGCCCGGCAGCAGACCCGGCCCCGGCCCTTATTTCAATCTCTCTCTCTCTCTCTGGTATTGCAGGAGGAAATCCTGTGAATGTCATTGGGGGGCGGAGGGGGAACTCAGCTGGTGACAAGGCTTCGAGAGCAGACAGCCTCTGCGGGGGCAGCGGGGGCAGATCCCACCACAGGCAAGCTACAAAGGAACAATCCCTGCCAATGTCATCGGCCATCGAGAGGAAAAGCCTCGATCCTTCCGAGTAAGTGGCCTCTTTTTCTCCTCGCGCCCCCATCCCTTTCCTCTATCCCCGGGAGCCTTTCGTTGGTCACTTATCCATCCCCGACGGAGCCACTTGCCCTGCTCCGCCGTCACAAGGCATTGTGTGCCCGGCAGCGGGAAGCGGGGGCTCGGCACCAGCTCCAGCCGCTCCTTCCCCGCTGGATCCCCTCTAGGGGTACCGGTACAGGGCACCGGCAGCTCTGGTCCCGGTCCCGCGAGGGGCTGGCGGTGGGGTGTGGGTCATTGCCAGCACCCCAAGTTATGGGAAAGACAAGCCGGGAGCGGGGAAGCAGTAACTCCCCTCACCCCGAGCAGGGCATTTTCCACCCGTTCATCCGCCCCACGGGTACTGGAATGGCTCAGGGAAAGGGAGAGCATCGCGTTTTCACAGCTCAAGGTGTTTTTCGTTTGGAGAAACCCTCTCTCTGCCCTATTTTTGACCTGCCTCAACTCGTAGCCGATTACAGTGAAAAGTCAGAGCCGTTATCTGTGGGTGCCCAACTTCCACATTTTTACAGTGCAACTTTCAAGAGCCTGGATAAATTGCTTTGCTGTAGGCAGGGTGATCTGCAAAGGGCATGCAGAAAGACTTGGCTGTATAAAGGATCCCTGCAAAGGGATATAGAAGATGGGAATTTCACCTTCATGTGGGTTTCCCACTCAGCAAAGGGACCAGTACTATGTCCTAATCCCAGCTTCAGGGCTGCGCTCCGCAGCGCTCTCATCCCTCCAGCACACACAGACATCCCATCCCACTGTGGCAAGAGGCACGGTAGTGCAACATAAACCCGGAGCCATTCCAGCTCTGCACATGCTAATAACTGAAGTTATGTTTGTCTGCAAAGATGCTAAAAGAGAAGAAAAACACATTCTAAAATCTCCATTTTTAGGTAACGCTCCAAGCATCGCTCTTAGTAAACTTGAATTATTTGTGGTTTGTATCCTGTGAGCTAAATGCCACTAGAAATGCAATTGCTTGAAGCCTGGAGTGAACACATGGAAACTGTTTCTTTGGAGGATTAAATTAATTCATTCCATGTCACATCTGATGTTTTACGTTACATTTCCTCTTATTCTATACTGTTTTCTTAAGAAACAATAATCCAAGCTCCCAGGTATATGATGTCCAGGTTTCAACTACAAAGCTTTAGTAATCTTTATTTATTTACCTAATTCGTTTTTGAGTGACTTTTAAGTGCTGGCTTAGAAATCTATGGACATCAAAAAGCTAGTGCTTAAACCAGCACCTCTGTTCTGCATAAACATCCGCTCGGCTGTTCCGGAGTTCAGGGCTTTCACAGAAACCTGTCTTGTGATTCCTGCACATCCCTAAGATGAAACATTTTAGGGGCCATCTGAAGTTTATATGGTTAATAAAGGAAAATAAGGGGTATTTCCTTCTATTAGGAAGCTCACAGAACTTGGCAGAGTGGAAGCCATAGGATAGGAAAGGGAGGATGGATCCCAAAAGAATAAACTTGGGAAAACTAGGGCCTAATTATGTACTGAGTTCCTCATGATTTTAACAAAACATCACAAGGTGGAGAACTGGTAGGAAAGGGATGTTGTAACACAACTTGCAGGGTACAGCAGTTTAAACTTAGAAGAGTGAAAACCAGAACAGAATCTAATCAGATACTATCTCTAGGGCTCAGCAGGAGTTTCTCAGCACAGTTCTTGACCACTGGTTGTTCTTCCCTGCTGAAGAAGTAATTTTTGCCCAGAAAACTGCTGAGCCAGTAAATAAGCAGTAAGGATATAATCTTTTCCTCTTGCCTGCTGGAAACTGGGAGCAGCCTCGTCCTTCTCCATCAGTGCAGGTCCCCTCTGCCCCACTAGCCCAAGGGAGGACAGACCAGGAACAAAGCACTAAGGGAGAAACCAATAACCTATGAGACAAGTTTGGGGCTCCAAAAAGAACTTCAGCTACCACATACTGAGCACTCAGTCACCATCCAGCAGAGCATTAATGTGCATACACCTTCCTTGCTGCTAGCCACAGGTTTGAAACTGAGCAAGTGCTTAAAGGATCAATCCAATAGTTTATTAACTTCCCTGGATGAGGCTTTCGGTGGGAGCACCACATTGCTGCAAATGTATTTTGCTGTTCTGGTTTTGGGCAAAACTTGTAAAATTACACAAGAAGGCAAAGATAAAATTCCTTAAGGAAGTAGCTTTGAAGGAGATTCCTGGTTTTATCCTCAGGTTTTACCAGAACCTCCATTTCAGAGCTCTTCAGAAAGGGGAAAAAAATGGGGTATGTGACTAGTCAGTGCTGGTATCACAGTGTGCCTCTTTTCATGCAGGGATGTGTAAATCCCAAATACTTAGAGTTGTGTTGGTATAGACCCATCCTGGGGGATTCATGTCTTTAGCTGAAGGAAAAAGGAAGTCCTGAAGTAACACGAGGTAAAACTCCAGCTCTATTAAAAACAGCAGCAAAACTTAAACCCGTTGGGCAACAGCCTCATCTGCTGCATTTATTTATATCATGCTGTTCAGAAAAATGACATCCTCAGCCTTCACATTTACATTTCCCAATGAAAACTTGACTGCACTTAGAATCCCTGAGGTGCCTTTTCCAGTCCTTCAGTCCTTGGTGAGGCAGAAATGCCCTTTGCTTCCAGCAGCGCTGCAGCCACAGCCTGCAAGCTCAGGTTTATGATATGGGCTTGTGTATTTTTGGATTCATCTTAAACACTTTATGGTTCTGCTGGGGTTCTTCACTAACTTGCAGGTAAATTCAGAGGTTATCTATGTTGATTAGGCCACTTACAGTTGGAAATGAAAACACTGCTATAAGTAGTTGCCAAATCAGAATCATTTGGAAAGGTGAAGAATATAGCAAGAACTTTGTGGATGCTGGCAGGCATCGGTCATAGCCAGCATTGCTATGAACTGGTGAATCCAGGAAGCTTTTTGATTGCACTTATGCAAAGGGCAATACTTAATTATGGAAGAATCATGTTACAGGAAAAGTATTTCTTTTGTAAGATCTACATGAATTGAGAAACGTGACTGACCAGTTCAGGTTCTGGCCAGTACAAGAAAAATGATGGAGCTACACAGACAACGTCTGAGTAAAGTAGCAGATGCCTCCGCAGCAGTGAATGCACAGGGGTGGTACAGAGACTGTCAGGTTTCTGCATTATTCTTTGAAGAAAAATAAATTAAGTTAGTACATTTGCGGGTACTCTTACTAACTCCTTGTGTTTTAACTGATCCTTTTTTTCTTTAGAGGAGAAATCATTTATTTAACTGGGGAGAAAGAAAAGAGGGCATAATCCCCATTCTAACTTAACCTATCTTATGTTTCATTTTGGTTTTCCTTCTCCTTCTTCTGATGTGGATGTTTTCAGGGTACGTTTTCCTTCTCCAATGAGTCTTTCATTCCCTCAGGGAGCCGGTGGATGAAGTCCTCCAAATTCCCCCCTCGCTGCTGACATGCGGTGGTTGCCAACAGAACATTGGGGACCGCTACTTCCTGAAAGCCATCGACCAGTACTGGCATGAAGACTGCCTCAGCTGCGACCTCTGCGGCTGCAGGCTGGGCGAGGTGGGGAGACGGCTGTACTACAAACTGGGCAGAAAGCTCTGCAGAAGGGACTATCTCAGGTATGCAACCCACTCCTTCTACCCTCACTCCCCTTCTTTTCTACCATTTAATTAGCACAGCTAGCGAGCAAAGGCCCATAGAGTCATAGAATGATTTGGGTTAGAAAGGGCCTAAAGATCATTCAGTTCCAATCTCCATGCCATGGGCAAGGACATCTCCCACTAGACCAAGTTGATCAAGAACCTGCCCATAATGAATTGATTTTGACTACTCTTAAATGTAAAGCCTAACAGCAGTCACAGTTGCAATACAGCACTGTCTACAAGTTCAGGCTTACAATACGGCTCATATATTTGGGGGTTCATGCAGAGATGCTTTATGGTATTTCTGAGGTTGCTTGGTCATAGAGGTTATCTGTGGTGATGAGGTCACTTGGAGTTGTTTATAGGTTAAATCTTTAAAATCTTGTTGGGGGAAAAAAAGCATTTTTTAATAAAAATGAATTGGTCCTGAATAGACAAGAATTTGCTGAATCAGGGCCTACAAATATACTTGTCACAAGTATTGTCATTAACATCTCTCTGCCTGTCTTTTCTGCCAGAATTTGTAAGGAGAAGGATTAAATTGAGATTAAGATAGTTCACAAAAATGGGTAACAAAGGATCTTTATAGTCTTGATTACAATTAAAGGGCATTGATCTTTGCTGTGCTGGTTGTGTACCAATTCTAATGGATCTCCAATGTGTCAGGAGGTCTGTGGAACAGAATAATGGTATTTGATGTTTTTTCAGCTCCCCTGCTGAAGGCTGATTTACCTGCTAATAGAAACTAAGCCAAAATCTCAGTGGAGTTCCTAATTCCTGAGCTTTACTGATGGAAATCTTGCTAAGAGACTAAGAACTGAGTTTTGTTAATGGCACCACTTGTAAGTACTCTGCATACATAACTGTTTCCAGATACTTTTCATCTTAAAATGGAAGCAACAGAAATATGGCAACACAATGAACGTATTGTCTCGCAGTGAAATTCAACGTTTTTACTTCTTTAATAATGCAACATATAATATCTTCCCTCATCAATGAGAAACTTGGCAACCTTTGTGTAACCTTAGGCTTACATTCGTTGGGCAGAAGTAAACACTGCCATCTCCTGGTAGACGAAAGAGATGTCGTTTCCCCTTCTAGACCTCTTAATTTAGCAGGCGTTCTATTTCCAGTTCAGAAGATGATATAAAGCGGGCACGGCGCATGTAAGAGAAGTGTAGGAAGTGGAAAAACTCTTTCCAGAATTAGTTAGAAACTTGGAAGTCAAACTTAATAGGTTTATACTTTGAACAAGTAGGATGAAGCTCTTCTACCCCCCCCTCCCATTTTAAGAAAAAATATATTTCTTAATTCATGCTTATTTAGTCTTCTTTCTTTCATTCATTCTTAATTCTTGCTTATTTATTAACGATTTTATGTACCAAATGTGCAGCCAGCACTACATGAAAGGCTGACATGTATGTAGTCTTAGCATGTATCCTTCTCAAATGCAGCAGGAGTGACTTCATGGATATGGAAATGTCTGAGTTTGAAGGAGCCTCCAGTGTGAAGGCAGTGACAAGAGACAGGGGAGTCTTAGATCATAGTTTGTGTCAATTCCTTTTGTAAACTACAATCGCAGCAGCTGAAGATAGGGAAAATTTATCAGTGGAAAACTAATTTGTAATGATCACAGAAGTGGAAGTATTGGCACGGCACAACTATGCTTTGATCTGGGAAATCTTTACTCCTCTTGAAGCTACTCAGCAATTCATGATATAGACATTGATCAGAGAAGTCAATTATATTGAAAATAGATGAGGAACTTGGACTTTCCACTTCAACTTTTGGTACAGCAAAGTTTAGAGTTCTGCTCAGCAGCTTTCCGTGTGACCTAATCTACCTTGGCAACACTGTGACCAATGGATCAAGGCACTGATGCTGTGTTCTTGTTTTGATTTGGTTTTTCCCATCTCTCCAAAAAGGAAATCTGCTGACTTCTCTGCTGTTGTTGTTTCAGGCTCTTTGGCCAAGACGGCCTCTGCGCCTCCTGCGACAAGCGAATCCGCGCTTATGAGATGACCATGCGGGTGAAGGACAAAGTGTACCACCTTGAATGCTTCAAATGCGCTGCCTGCCAGAAACATTTCTGTGTCGGGGACAGATACCTCCTCATCAACTCGGACATAGTATGTGAACAGGACATCTACGAGTGGACTAAGATAAATGGAATGATCTAGCAAAGACATGCCTCATAGTGTATAAAAGCCATCTCGTGGGTGACACCGATGCGTAGCTGCAGTGAGGAGATCATCACTTGAGCTATGGGCTTTGTCTAAAACGGGGGGAAATACCATGGAGTCGGCTCTTTGCAGGCAGTGCTACATAGAATCTAAACTACAAATAGGTGATGAAGGGAGACTGAAGCAATAGTAGATAGACTGACTTCTGTTAACAAAGGCATACGGACAATAACTGACATCAGCCATGTAGGCTAGAGGTGGGGAACAAACACAACACAATAATGAATTCTCCTAACTGGAAAAAGAATAGGGACTTCTGTAAAGAGGTGTTATGACTTTGTCACCTGCAGACTAGGATTGTGCAATTGAACTTTCTTTTCATCTTGTTTTAGCTACTGAGTTTAGACAACAGCTCCTATCGTAGATATGAGGAAGAATACTGGGAGGAAAGTGCCATCACTTCCGTGGGCTTTCTATACGGCCTTACACTCTGGGTAGAAGAGGAAGAGGGAAGAGGGTGGGGGTTATTTTTTGCATGGAGTTTTTGTTTTCTTTGAGAATGAACAGTGCATCCTCTAGTCCCAAACCCTTCTTTAAAAAAATCCTGCTGAATAGTTGTTTTTTTTTTGGCACTGCTGTTCCAAGATGAGATGTTCCACAGATCATTTCTATACAAATATAAATCTAAAGAGTTGTTCAACTATTTTATTAACTTAGATTATATCGATAAAATATTTGTTGTGTGTAGTAAGACTCTGCAGCTTTAATAAAAATAACAGGAGATTTGAGTGGTGGTGTTTATTTCTTCTGGAGTTGGGCTAGATTTTCTGTTTCTATTATTTATTTTATGTTTTGTAGCAAGGTTTACACACTCTTGTCTACAGCTGATGCCTGATGGATCCACTTATGGTTGAGTTTCAAAGGCACAATGTGAGAGCACCAATGTCTCAGTAAGCCTTGCCAAGTTCTTCATGCTAAGGATAAATTAGTGTTGTAGGAGAAACCATAGAATGATAGAATCACAGAATGGTTTGGGTTGGAAAGGACCTTAAAGTCATTCAGTTCCAACCCCTACCATGGGCAGGGATGCCTCACACTAGATCATGTTGCTCAAGGCTCTGTCCAATCTGGCCTTTAACACAGACAGGGATGGAGCATTTATCATTTCTTTGGACAGCCTGTTTCAGGGCCTCACCACCCTCACAGTAAAGAATTTCTTCCTTATATCCAACCTGAACTTCCCCTGTTTGAGTTTGAACTCATCACCCCTTGTCCTGTCACAACAGTCCTTGATGAAAAGTCCCTTGCCGGCATCCATGAGATAGTGTTGTGTGACACTGAGGCTCTTTGGTGTTTATGAGGATGCTTTGAGGTTGGTGGCCCAGAGAGAAATACATTTGAGCATAAACATCAGAGTGTACCTCATCACAGAGGAGATCGTGTAAGATTAGGTCTTTTACAAAGGTAGCCTGTTCTGATTTTGCTCTGGATTATTGAATTCAGTATAACATCATTAGAGTAATACTTGCTAGTATTTAGATGAACTAAATTCAGAACCTTTCCTGTAAAGACTGCTGTCACTTGCTCCCTAAGCAAAAGGCAGTTTCTTAGCACTGCAGTGATACTAAGAACACAAGGAGTATATCTGATCAGGTAAAAGTGGACATTTGGTATCTTCCTCCCTCAGAGATAAGTAGTGGGTGTTCAGGCAAGCAGGGAGTGACCCCTCATGGAGCCTTTAGAGCTTGTAGGAAGGTCCAGTGAGCTTCATGTGAGCTTTCCTGCAGATCCCTCTGCATAACACCCATTGCAGACCACCATATTGTGAGAGACATGAATGGTTACTTCCTATCACCTTTTTTCCCCAGTATTCTTGGTTAAAAAGACCTGCGTCATATTTCTTCCAACTTGGTTTTTCTGAAATGAATAATCCAAGTTCCTTCTTGCATGAAAACCATTTCGTGCCTCTGATAATCTCTTTCTCATCAATGTGTGCTTTCTGGTTCTATGTTCTGCTTTTTTTAGAGTGCCACTAGAACAGCAAATTGTCTACAAATGTACTAAAAAGTAGAGCTTTTAAGACAGCTGAACAAGCCTGACACTCCACTCAAGATATCTGGCATGTCAATTCACTCCATCAATACTAACATGTAAGGAATAGCACCTACATATGGATATTTGTCCCATTTTGTCACCTAAGGGATCTCCCATTCAAGTATCAGTACTGGCCAATGACATCTGCCTTTTTACAATGGACATTCTGAGAACTCTTACTTCTTTTATTGCTTTTGATGTCACAAGTAGTGTTTGGGACAAAACCTTTAAATCTTATGAACAATAATATAGGAAACTATACTTTATGAGATCATGCTTGAAAAGTGATTTAGCTCTTCTCAAGTGATATGCTGACCTCTGGAGGCCACAGGCAGCTGGTTATAATTATAATTCCTAGCCTAAAACATCCCTGCCAGCACAGGCAAGAATGTTATATACCCAAGGAAAAATACAGCTCTTCACCTGCAGTGGCTTCTTGCAAATATTTGGTCCAGCTAGAAATGAAGTCTGAATATCCTGATCAGCTTTCACAGCTTGGTGGATGCAAGCAGGATGCTAACACAGGATGAAAGTGACAATTGTTATTCAGGTTAGAATAACCACCAGATAAGGTTGTACTAACAGCTTCCTGGCAGACACTTTCAAAGCCTTCCAGGTCATCATGCCCTGACATATCATTGTGATGCTCTTCTGAGAGTCCCTTTTTTTCACCCCCTCTGCTTCCTTCCCTAAAATATGCCTTGATAGCACTGTTGTACGAGCAGAGAAGAGGAGTACTTAAAGCTTCATGAACACAGAATCATAGAATGGTTTGGGTTGGAAAGGACCTTAAGGATCATCTAGTTCCAACCACCTTCCATAGGCAGGGACATCTTCCATTAGACCAGGTTACTTCAAGCCCTGTACAGCCAGGAGCACTGACTGGGATGAATACTGCCAGGGATCGGGCAGCCATAGCTTCTCTGGGAAGCCTGTGCCAGTGTGTTACCAACCTCATAGTGAGGGACTTTTTCTGCAAGGGAAGAAGATTTTGCAGATGATGGCAATCAGCTGATAAGCTGTTTTTTCTGCAGTCAAACACTAGCGATAGGGAGACAAGAGCTCCACTCTACCCCATGCTGCTGCCCACTGAAGGGTCTCTGAACCAACAGCACAAGCTGCAGATCACAGGTAGCCCTCTGTCCATGTGAGGGGCAGTGGGAGATAAAATGAGCTTCCCTTTGACAAAGTAAGCCATGATTTTGACTTGGCAGAATTACTATAAAGATGTTTTGAGCCACATCCTGGTCACTCCATGATGGTGTAACTGAATATGATATAACTGCAATGACAGATCAGCATGATAGCATCAATACAGCTAGAACCAACAGGTATCACTACAAGTGAGAGTTTTGACACTTGTCTCGTAAACCCTTTCCAGTGTAATTTTTAGCCTTACTCAGGCATGCTGCAGAGCTGATTTCCAGGATTCCACAACCCAGAGAGTTTTGACTGAAGATTTAATGTAAGGGACCCTTTAATATCTGGGTTGAGATTAGCATCAATGGTTCACGGAGGCTGTGGTTTTGCACTAATGAAAGTGAGATCCTTGCTCTGATCTCACTTCATAAAGTCTTTCCTGTGTGACTTTTGGCAAGGTATTTAATTATTCTGTTACCTGCCTATAAAATGGAGCTATTATCACTTATTCTGTAAAAGCTTTCTAATGGCAATACACTTACTATCTTCTGTATCACTTGTATTAGAATATATGTTTTCAATTTGAATGAATATATCTGTAAAGGAAGGATACTGCAGGGTCCACAGTGGATGTTCTTCTTTTGTTATAAGACCGTTGGGTTTATCCAGTCTATGAAACTTCAGAAAGGGCTTAAGCTGAACTGGAAAATGACAGCTTGTGCCAGAAGAAGAGCCTCCACTTGAGCAGAGTATACTCTATCTGTGTAATTATACCAGTCTGTTGATGGACTTCTCCCACCAGATTCCTAACTTGTTCTCTCTGGATCCAGGAGGGGAAAGAACAGATTTCTCTTGGAATTAGCATAACCAACACTTCACCTCTGTCATTCTACAGTAAGGACTCTCTCCTGAATAAGAAGAAAATAAAATGTTGAAAAAACACTGGCCAAAATGAAAGCAAAGATGATTTAAAGTCATAAGCAAAAAGCCCCAAAATCTGACTCTGTCTTCATCAGCTGATATTCAAATGCATTGTCCATTCTGTGTTTTGAATATCATCAGTATTTTAAAAGGCATATCATCCTTCAAGATTTCCCTTCTTTGTCCCCATTATTCAATGTCACGGTAGGAAGATGAGAGCATTACCATCGATATCACTTTTTTAATTCCATGCCCTTGAATAAGGGCAATAAAAGCCCTGCATAATAGAGTTTTCAGGGGAGAGAGTAAATGGGAATCGGTTGTTAATTCAATACAGGATACAGAAGCTGTCTCTCCTGTCTCTTTTCTCAAGGTAATACTGTGCCTCCAATTGTCATTATACCCAAGAATCAAATTATTTGAATTCTGGACACATCAGCACAAAACTGAAGACTCCCTGCCAATTTCATAGCCTGCTTTGGAAGAGAACATCAGAGAGCATCACTCATTTATACGACTGCCAGCCTGAGACTGTAAATTCAGAAAACAAGAAGGCCTCAGGTGCTGCACTTTAACACGTCTTCCTGCTCCTGAATCACCCCCCCCCCTTTAGCACCCCCATCACATACAAGGTAACATTTTATGTCTGAAAGGGAAAGCTTTCAAGCATCTGCCATGGCCTGAATGTGAATTGAAAATAAGACTATTAAGTATATTAATTGATAACAGTGACTTATGACTTTGAAGGAGATTCATGACACTGAGAAAAACAATCTATAAAGATTTTTGTTGCTCTAAACAGACAGTGCAGCATCAGCTTATTTCACTTGCAGCAGGTTCATCTCTTTTATAGGGCATGCTGCACTGCGGGCAAAGGGAATTTTAATGGACACTGGGAAAAAATGATCTATTTCTCTATCCTATAACAAAAAAGAAAGCATAAAAAGAAATAGAGCAGAGAGACTGAAATAGAATATCAGCAAACATTTAAGGAACTGGAATTAAATGAAGAATCAGAAGTCTGTCAATGAGGTGAAGATTAAACTGGCAAAAAGTTGAACCTTGTTTGAAGCAACTTGTTCCCTTCGGCAGTGGGCTGGTTTGTACCAGGCTAATGAGAAGGCACATCTCTCAAAGGTTCCTAATGAACCAGCAGATCTCTGATGGTGAATTCATCAACGTATTTTGTAGGAGTACATCAAGTTCTGTTTAACACTTTTCAAGTGCCCTGCAAGCACGGATGTGATAATGCATTACTCTTCCCCTTTTTAAGCTAGAAAACATGCTCCATAAGTGTGGAAACTGAGGCAGAAGATGAACCCAACCTGCTGAAAAATCACCCAATAACTTGTACAAGAGCAGAATTTAGACCAGACCCCCTGGCTTAAGTGAGACCCTTCAACCACAATTTTACCACCACTGCCAAAGCACGGGGACAGCATTGGACTGACCTGTCCAACAGTGGGGATCTCAAATACACTTTGAACAGTCTCAAACAGCATTCTATACGAATGCTTTCTATGAATTATGCCTGGCAGTGCTATACATCGCTCCCTGCATAACAGGTATATAAAGCCCAGCTGGGCTGCAGAAGAGTTAACAGCCTGGGGAGACATTTGGGCCATATGGGTGGTAAAACCCCACGAACTTCTGCCAAAGAAATGCATTTGATGACATCTATGGCTTATTCTTCACAAACAGAGAACAATCCACCATTTCATCTCTGTAGCAATAGTCAAACAAAGCCTGAAGCATCCTCAAGCCTCCTTACCTGTATTCTTTGCCTACAGCAAAGGGATGATCAAAAAGCTCCTGTTAGACTGTCTATTAAAAATTTATTTTTCTAACATTCGATATTTTTTTGGTGGGTAGAAAACATCACACATTAAAAGAAAATTAAGATTTTCAGGGAAGAGATTTTTCCTCTTTTATGAAAAAGTTGAATTCACTTTTTACTGAGTGTTTCTGATCATCTCTGGTGTCTCTGGCATATTCTGATTACATTTATAGATCAGCATAATGCAGGGAAGCCTGTGACCAACGGTGAATGGACTGCAACAAGTCTGATTTCTGTGGGGGTGCTGGAATAGGAGGAGCATTGTGGGATGCTGTAACAGGAATGACTGGAGTGGTGGAAAGTAGCTGTTGCTCTGCAGTGTTGAGAAATAACCTTTTAAAGCCATCAGTCAGGAGAGCTAACTTCTTTTGTAATCCAGTAGCTCTGTGTCAGCTTTCACATGATTCCTGAGATGTTTCCTCTTCAGGGCTGTATTTTCTTGGGTCAGTTGGTTGGTAAAAGCTCACATTAAGAAGGCTATGAAAGAAGCCTGAAAAGCAAGGCAGGATTTTGTTTACTTGCTTTAGTTAATTGTTGAAGCCCTCTGTCGAAAAGATAAGGAAAAGCATTTTCTTACTTGAAAGCTACAACAAATGCTTGCCAGGCTACTCATGGCAAAAAAAGATCTGGAAGCAGTGGTGCAGCAGAGCAGCAAATGAGCATCAGGGATACAAGGAAGGAGGCAAAAGCCTCTGGATATAACAGCTTAGAGTTAAGAAGAGTTTATTTGTAACCAACTGATGATCCTCATACCAGTAAAATACTGTCTAATGACTCTAGCTCTGTATGTAGCTTCTACATGATGTCGATGACAAGATGTATTTTCCCTTTTTATGGCAGGTTTGGATGCTTGTTAGTACATGGAGCAGCTTCCCAACCATGACCCGTAAGACCTTGACTTCAGTCTCCAGACTTCTGACTTTTTTAGACCCCCGATTTGAGGCTGGGATTAGGGGTTTGGTTTTTCTACTCTCCTCAGATACGTGCCCTGCATCTCACATCAGATAACTTTACCGATGTGTTTCACAACAGCTGAGAACTGGGTTTGAGATACAGATGATTTACTTGTGTATAAAGAGACAATCAAAATAAACATGAAATTCTTCATTGCTAAGACACGTAGCCTTCAGTCTGACAATATCCTGAAGCATCTTGACAGCTCCCTAAAGCAGTGCTTAGATATCACACTCTATCTGATTAAACAGATCCACGACATGCAATCATCAACCTAAAGATGCTTTGCAACACTGGGAAATCCTCCGTTGGATCCTAAGACAACACTCCATCAAAACATGGTTATGGGGGTTTTGCAGTTGGTAGGTACAAGCAAGTGCCAAACAAGCTGTGGCACAGTTGCCCTGGAATTCTTGGAGCTAGACCAGCAGTGAGTTTGACTCCACACGCAAAAGCAGCGTGTTGTTCAGCTGATAAGCAAACTGAGAACGTGCATCAGCAAATACAGTTTGTTTATCCCGTAATAACTGTTTTTGAGTAGTGCAAGCGAGAAAGAGACCAGGTCTGCACTGCGCAGATAAGAGCTCCAACCAAAAGGACAACCAAAGGTCGCACCAGGCCTCTTGGAAACTTCAAAAGAGAAGCTCTGGGTGGGAATGGATGACTAAGGGAATTGCAAAGGCCTTCTGGAGGCTTTTATCTTTGTGCTACCTCTTCAAATCTACCTCCACACTTCAGTCATTTCTTCTTGTTGTCATCTGATGCATTTACAGCGGTACAGGGCTGGGTTTAGCCTTGTTCCTTCTGCACAGGTGTTTGTAGCCAAAAACCCCACCTTTGCAGTCACAGGTACCTGACAGCCTCATTCATAACCTCAGCTACTAGCATAAAGAAAGAGTGTGTGGAGCTGAAGACTGAGCTGCTGCTTCAATTAGATGTGAGGGTTTAGGGTCAAGAAAGACTCAACAGAGGCAGAATTTTCTCTAGGGGCACTTCATTTTCCTCCTTCTGAGCTCTAGCTTGAACCCACCAGAGTCCCAGTACCTTCCATGAGATCCTGAAATACTCTTCCCATCCTTGCTTTCAGAGGGGTCTCTCACACATCCCTTAGGCCATGAATCATGTAATTGCACCATGAATCACACACAGTGAAATGCTGTAAGTGCATGAAGTGATAAATATTCCTGAGGCTTTATCACTGCCTTTTTTGACCAAGTTTGAAATCAACAATCTTGGTCTCCTGTGAACTTCATCAGTGTTACTCTGTCAATATTAAATCAGCATACTCAACTGTATATGTACAGAACCTGAAAGCACGTACTGACATTGTTGGCCTGTGATGAAGGCACCTACTGATTATTCACTACATTGAGTTTGTCTTCTACACTATCTGCTTCATTTAATGTGTTAGCTCTTGAGGGCAAGAATCATGCATTTCTGCGCTATTCATGCTCTATAAAGTAAGAAAGCTTGATTTTTGATACTTTCACAGGTTAATGTGTACATTTGTAGCAGTATCTTATATGTGATTTATGTGAAAGAAGATGATATGAAAGGAAAACCAACTCTGAGCTAAGCAGCCCTGGGAAAGAATAAAAATTGGGTATGTCAGTACGCATCAGCATGGAATCTTTCATGTGAAGAATAAAGCCCAGTCTGGCAAAATGACTCTCAAGTGGGATTCCAAACTCTGCAAACATCCATAAATATTTCAGATCCATTTTGGGGTTATGAATCTGAGACAAAAAGATTTGCAAATGAAAGAAGACAAGTCTGAAGTCACAGAGCACCCTGACTCAGAGCTGTGCCCTACAAGAGAGGGGAGGACCAGAGGTGGCTTTTTGACAACCTTAGGCGACTGATGTATGCAAGAGCGTCCATGCATGGCTATCTGACAACTCCAGCTAGACCAGCCACAGGGATGTTACCACACTACTTCTTCCTTCGATCATCTCCACATTGGGACCTGCAGAGGTCAGGGGCACAAATTCAGCTTCCAACCTTCCATGCTAAGGGACTTGCCTGGATTACTGCCTTGGGGATCCAGAAGGATAAAAGCTGGGAGTAAACTCCAGCTATGGCTGCTTTGATTCTTGCTGTAACCACTAGATAAAGTCCATTCTTTGAATCCTTGGCAATTCCTTTGACTTCACTTGACCTTGGAGCTGTCAAGGCTAATTTAGCATTGTGTGAGAGAGCTTTAGGAGGGGCATTAGTGTTGGCTGGGTGACATGGCGTAATAAGGAAGGGATTTTATTTCACACCATTGTTTCATTCTGACAAAGGCAGCCTGAAGCTGTACTCTGACACATATCCCATTTGTTACTAACAAGCTCCTATGTAATATTTAGTTTATTTACGTACACATGTCATTGAAGTTCTGGCTCTGATCCCTTTAGCTATCCCCCTGTTATCTTTCAAATCTCATCTGAGAGTCACTCCTGGGAAGCCTGAAAAAGTGATTTGGTTATCAGCTCATATGTAAATCCCCCACCTTTCAAAGGGCTGATGAACTCTCCTTATGTTTATGCGATTCATTGGAGTCACTGCATGATCCTTCAGCTCCTAGTTTTAATTTTCTCACCTTACTCCTTCCATGCTCTTTATTACAGCCGCTCAGTGTGTGCTGGTTTATTTTAGATGATAGGATTTCCAAGCAAAGGTCATTGCCTGCTTGTTCCTAAGAGGCCCTGACCTTATTGCATCTTTGCTACAGTAAAGAACAAACCCAATAATAATAGTATAATAACAACAGAAATTTTCTGGACCTCAGCTTCTTTCTTTCAACCAATTCCCCAAGCTGCCTATTCCCCTCAAAGTCTCACTTTTGCCCATTTATTATTGTCCATTTAGAACACTAAGAAGCTGATGTTGTGAAATGTGGATCATCCCCTGCCCAAAACTCTTAGCACATTAGCTGAATTTCAAGAGACACTCAGTACCCAGTGGCAAAGGTCCCTCGTGTGTCATTTCAGCAGATTTTCAATAAGCGAAAATAAAGGAAGGAATCTAAACCCCTCATCATCTTTCGAAGATTAAACATGGGATGCACAAAGCAATCTGATAAATTTTCAGCCTGAGGAATACCTCTGATATATTTAGCCATTTGGGCTCTATGACTGGTGATAATGGAAGAAAAACTAGGCTCTGTTATTAAAGTAGAAAAGAACCTTTGTGTCTAGACAGAGCTGGAAAAATGCCACCATAACTTACCTGCACCCACAGTTTGTGCAGCTGTCACTTAGTTGATGGAGGATGCAAAGCCTGAAGCAGGTAAAACACTTGAATGCTTTGATTTTAAGTGGGCTTATCTTTGCTTTTAGGTTTTGGAGGGCTTTTTTGGTTTTTTTGTGCATTTTCTGTTCAGCTGCAGGAACTGACAGGTCCCTTTTGCTACATGTTCTTTGCAATGGTTAGGCTGTGCACTAGGAAAGTACAATGACAACTCTTCAAGGCAGGCTTGAGGAGCTAGCTAACCAGCGTAGCTAAGTAATTTTTACTACTAACTCCTACAGAATTATAGGCCAACTCCATTTCCATCCTTACCACTGCCAAAGCTCCCAAGTATACATTTCCCCACAGTGCAGTCGCACTGTGTACATTTCCACATAGTGCAACCACTGACTGCTGTATAGACTGCCTGTTAGGGTCCGAAACAGCAACAAAGAGCCATCCTTATCTACTCACTGATGTGTTAGTGTTGGAGGAAATGTGAAGCCACTTTCCAGTTTCAGCTAATACACTTATTTTGGAAGGCCAGTGGTAAGAATGAGTTTGCAATGGCTGTACTTCAGAGCACCAGCAGCACTTTACAAAACCATAGTTAACTTCATTCTTTGCCAGTATTATGCTCACCTTGAACATACATGCATACCAGTTACTGTCACTGATATTCTCCGCCAAACCCACAGTGTCACGGCAAAGGCTTTACCTCATTTCTCATCTTTCCATGCACTGTTGCAGATGTTCAGAAGCATGCAGCTCTTTTTCCATAGCTTGGCACACACTGTCCGTGAGGATTCCCCACTCTTCGCACACACTGTCCATGAGGATTCCCCGCTCTTTAATCCCATTATTACCTTGGTGGTGTGATGATTTGGAGGTGTTTATGCTCATTGGCCATTTTGTGCAGGTGTAGTTAAACATTTAAGAACAGTTTTTCACTTTTGAATGGCAATGAACAATTTGGTGGCCTTCTATGATGGGGCTACAAAACTGATGGACAGGGGTAGAGCAGTTGATGTCATCTACCTGGACTTGTGCAAAGCGTCCAACACTGTCCCACATGATATCCTTGTCTCTGAGTTGGAAATACATCAGTTTGATAGGTGGACCACTCGGTGGATAAAGAACTGGCTGGGTGGTCGCATGCAAAGAGTTGTGCTCAATGGCTCAATGTCCAACTGGAGACCAGTAACGAGTGGTGTCCCTCAAGGATTGGTGTTGGGATGGATCTTGTTCAACATCTTTGTCAGTGACATGGACAGCGGGGTTGAGTGCACCCTCAGAAAGTTTGCCAATGATATCAAGCTGTATGGTTCGGTTGATATGCTGGAGGGAAGGAATGCCATCCAGAAGGACCTTGGCACGCTTGTGAAGTAGGCTGGTGCCAACCTGATGAAGTTTAACCATGCCAAGTGCAAGGTCCTACACCTGGGTAGGAGCAATCCTAGGCACAGCTACAGGTTGGGCAGAGAGGAGATCCAGAGCAGCCATGAAGAGAAGGACTTTGGGGTGTTGGTCGATGAGAAAATGAACATGAGCCGGCTCCAGTGTGCGTTCACAGCCCAGAAAGCCAACTGTATCCTGGGCTGTATCAAAAGGAGTGTGACCAGCAGGTCAAGGGAGGTGATCCTGCCCCTCTACTCTGCTCTCGTGAGACCTCACTTGGA
>JASSUY010006116.1:0-28335 GCA_032466535.1 Forpus xanthops | reverse complement strand
CAGCCTGGAGAAGAGAAGGCTGCGTGGAGACCTCATAGCAGCCTTCCAATATCTGAAGGGGGGCTACAAAGATGCTGAAGAGTCTTCATTAGGGATGGTAGTGATCAGACAAGGGGTAGCAGGTTCAAACTTCAGCTGGGGAGATTTAGGTTAGATACAAAGAAGTTCTTTACTGTGACAGTGGTACAAAAGCTCCATCCCTGGCAGTGTTCAAGGCCAGGTGAGACAGAGCCTTAAACAATTTGGCCTAGTGGGAGGTGTCCCTGACCATGGCAGGGGGGGTGGAACTGGATGATTTTAAAGTCCTTTCCAAACCAAACCATTCTACTATGTATACATGATCAGCTTAAATTAAGCACTGGTTCAAAACCAAACCCCAGCCCACATGGGCCACTATCAGACTCACAAATTATGCCAGCAAGCACAAGGATCAAGCCAAATGTTGGACCAGGCTTAAACCCTGGTATATTATTATTATTCTTTCTCTGAAGATGGTAGGGATACACTGTAAAATTGTACAGGCTTTCATGTGCCTCATGTTTTGATTACCTAGAAGCTTGTAACAGCTTAAGCCAAATGACTAATGCAACTAGCACATATCCTTGTGTCATATATAACTGGTGCTACACTACCCCTCTCACTTCAAGGCTCTTACATGTTCCAAAATATATTTTGTGAAGCCTTCATCTTCATAAATGTTTTGAGCATGAAGACTATAACCCAAAACCATGTTTTTATGTTTATTATGTTGCATTTAAGTATCTTTGTTTTATATATTGAAATTCTACAAACTGACTCTACATGTCTGCTGTGTAGTTTGGACTTATTTTTAATTCAGCAGTTTTTATTATTCCTACCTCTTTTCTATTCTAGGAGAGGAAAGTGACTAGAAAACAAATCCAGAGGAACAGAACACACTGGAGATAAAAAGCCAGCATTTGCATTGTCTTCTTTAAACAGAGACCTTTCAACATGTGGCCGGAAAGTATTACAAGTATGGGTACTGTTTCTTGTATTCAGGACTTCACTGTCTTTGACAATTTCACAAGAATTCACAAAACTCTAGGAAATCAAAAGATTCAGATTTTAATGTAAAAGAAATATTTGTACCATGTTCTCTTACAGTTTAAGTTACATTAAGTTTGTATTTTCCAAACAAATTTTTACTACAATATCTGACGATAATTAAACCTCTGCAAAAGTTGTACAGACTATAAATTTTCTTCCATAGTCATTGCAATGGATATATCATTTACCCTCATTATTGAAACTTCATCAGATTTGGATGTTATAGAACTCGGAAAACAGTGTTCCAGTAATACACAGGTATTAAAACCAAGTAAAACATTTAAGTTGAGAGCAGTCTGTAGACCTCCAATTAAGAATGATTTTAAAACTGGATTAATAAAAAAAAAAAAATTAAGTCCAAAGTATGACAAGCCTGCATTACAAAACTTGCGATACTTCATCCACATACAATGCATTTTTAATCCAGAATGTACTTCTTCCAGTCAGACTTCTAACTTCCCCTACAGAAGAACACTTTTCTTCTTCTTGAAATCAGGAATAATAATACATATATATAAAAAAAAAAAAAAAAGCAATTAAGAAGTCAATGCTGTCAAGTTGTTACGGCCAAAGGGCATGCCAAATATGCCATGGACAGTACTTTGCCTATCCAAATTTCTCCAACTCACATGTAACTCCATCCACACTGTTAAGAGCAGCTAAACTGTGCCACTATGAGGGCCACTCATTCTCAGTGAATACCACTGCATAAAATTATTGTCTTGAGTCTTCAACTTCTCACAAAGAGTAACTAGGAGCTTGAATTGTCTTTATGAACTTCCTGCATAAGATAATCGCTATCAGAATCCAAGTTTTCTTCATCTTCTGATGGTTCTTCTGCCAGACGTTTCATACCCCGCTGTTTTGAAATAGCCAATGCATATTTAATATTGTAGATGTTCCATTCACAGCTGTAAAAATAAATAGGAACAAGTTAGAAATAAGATTCCATTTTCCTCTTAAAATAAAAGCACCTCTAAAAGAAGATTATCTCAAAAGTTCTACCAGACTACTATCCCTCAATTACTCCAAGCTTTTATGCACAGTTTTGATTTAAACTTTTAAATTTAACAATACATACAGTTTTGAGACATCTTCAAAATGACGTTGGATACTTTTCTGAAGGAACTGGATCACAGGGAGCAGCTTCACTGACCTTCAATGCAGAAAACATGGAATTTGCAGTGCAATTTATATGCACATATGGAAGTCTAGAACTTTTCTATACTCACAAAACTGTAAGAAGCATACATGTTAACTTTTCAGCATGAACATTTTAAGACAATACTAAATAAACAAAAGCTCTTAGCTTTTGACTCAGCCTTCAATGATTATACTCAACACAAATAAAATATTGCCAAAACCAATTTTTCCTAATGTAAAACTGCAGCTTGAAGAACTCATTCTGCTCAATGTAGTGACAACACTTCCTTCTAGTTACTACAATACTTTCTGAACAAGGAAGAGTTTAAGTTGTTCTCTTTTACTTTAAGAGTAACAAAAGGAGAAAATATGTTCCAGACATTTAAGTAACTAAAACATGAATACCAATGTTGAAGCAAGGAGAGTTAAACAATGCAGTTTCCTTCGACCTCCAAGACTCCTTCTCACATTACTTCGCACTTATTTTAAATTTGTAAATTTGCCTACTTTTTGTTCCAGAAAGTCTATAAACTGTATACTTTGGGTTGTCTGAATGCAATTCATAGACAATGCCCCATGTAGTTATAAAGAACTATGTAGAAAAGCAGAGCACTAACAAGCTAAGAGTGCATACTATAATCACAAGCCTATAAAAATGCAGTCTATACTTGCACATTATCTTTTCATTACAATTAATATGCATAATTGTTTAAAAATGCTATTTCTAAAATCTTACCATCACTCTTGAAATCTTTATGTGATTTTAGGCTAAGCAAGCTATGCTAAATTTTACCTGTAATAGCTGCAAAACATTTTGTGCAATTTATCCTCAAAACTCCTATTATGCATTCCAATTCTATTATACACACTTCTTAGAATCATAGATCCTTCAGGCTGAAAAAGACCTTTAAGACTGAGTTCAAACTGTAATTTTTACCATTAGTAAAGAAGCTGCGAAAATTAAGTAGTTTTAATTGTTGTCTATGCATTGTCTAGAATGCCAGCAAATGTTAAGTAAAAATCCTAAGCTGACAGGTAAACCAGTTTTAAAATGCTACAAGATCCCACCTTGTTTTCAGTTTCTGTCCATGCAGCATGAGCAACTTATGAGCCCAAATAAGATAGAACTCCAAATGACAAGATATCTCAAATGCAGAGGCCAGGAACTCCAGTACTTTCTCCACATACAGGTCTGGGAGTGATGAGCAGACAACATCAACTGCACAGAAAGGAAAAAAGCCCATAGCCATCAAAGGTGAATAATGCGAAAGAGATCACAGTAAGCATGAGGAAGGAGAAAAAAAAAAAAAAAAGAAAGAAAAAGTCAGTCTTGATTGCATTTCAGGATACAGTACCTGTCTTTCCTCTTTGAGCTTTCCAATCACTACTGTATTTAAAAGCAAGAACTTAACACCCTGCCCTTCCTCGCCTCCAAGTTCCTCCTCTTAACAGAATACTCTCCCCCATCAGCTCTCCTTTAGAACTTCCACCCTCTCCTCCTCTTTCAGTGTAACTACACTTTACTGAATATGTCAGTAAAGGGAGGCTGGACTCCAATCCTAACCATTCTGTGATTCTGCAACTTGAATTCTGTTTCCATCTTCTTTCTAACACCTGTTAGGTGCTTGAAGGCAGTAAAAATACTGCCCTTTTGTTCTGAAGACTGAACAAACTCAGTTCTCTTAAGCTTCTCCTCAGCTGTCATGCACTCTGGCCCTCTAATAATTTTCCAAGCCCTCCACCAGATGCTCCAGAGTATCAGTCTTTCTTGTACTGTCAAGTCCGAAGCAGAGGATTCATGATGTGGCTTCACAAGAGCTCAACAGAGAAGGCTAATCGCTTCCCCCAAACTGTTGACTACATCCTTGACACTACAGCCCAGTTAACTGCTGGCACTGGCACACAGCTAAGTCATGTTAAACTTGCTGTGGCCCTCTAACATCAGCTGCTTCTGACAACTGACATCCAAAAACTTTACCTGTATACGCAGATCTGACCAAATTCTATGTTTAAAAGTCAATATATGAACATGCTGCAAATTGGTAACATTAAATTTAAAAACTGTACTAAAAAGCTTTTTGTTTGTTTGGTATTTTTTGGTTTTTTTGTTTTTTTTTTTTTTTTTTTTTTCCACAAAATACCCTTTCTTAATCTTCAGTCTTCAGCTACAGTAGACATCAGTGTTATACTTTCTCCCCCAGCTCACAAAGAGCTAAACTCTGCTCTTTACGACTTAGCTTACGCATCTCTGCTTACAGAGATTTTAATTTAATAGAAGATCTACTCACCATCATCACTAGGTACAGCCTCTATGACCTCCTGAATTAATTTTTTTTCATTCAGTTTGAAGGCCATGACAATAGCCTTAGTGTATTCCTTTTGATGCAGTGTTTTTCGTATATTGCTGGGTGTGACATCAATATCCAGCTCAAAAGGATCAAAAATTAGCCCAGAGTCTAGTGAATAGATAAGAAGACCCTCTGTGGTGGTGGCTGCCCAACTTCGTCCTACAAGAGAAGTTAACAATATTTAAGAACAAAGCTGAGTTTTCTAGGATGGAAACAAAAGAGTAATGATAAACAGGTATTATTTACAAGAAGTGGGTAAGACTGAAAGCCATGTATCATTGATGGACCTGTCAGCAATGACAACACTTGTAAAAAATGATGTACGTTGATGATGATGCTGAAAGTAATGTATGCTTCCGTTTCCCAACTATCTACTACGTGGGAAACTAGCCTACAAACCTAGCAGCACTGTGTAACATCTAGAGACACCATCTCCAAGCCATTTGTTCTTCATTATTACTGTTCCAATGCTCTATTATTTTATTTTTTTTTTTAATATCAGATGAGAAGAATAAGCCTCCATTTATTGTTAATACTCACCTGTAGGAGAGAATCGCAAGCAAGTCACTCTTATTTCCGGCTTAAAATGTCGATAACTCATGTCACCTAAAACAGAATTTTAAAAGTGATTTAAGATATTCACCAAAAGTTCCTGGTCTAGCTGTCAACTTTAACTACACTGTTATCATTATGTTGATAAATAAAGCAGAACATGCCAAAATGTGGCAGATTAAAAGACAAAGTAAATAAAAGTCCATGCTCAAGTGAACCTATAGCTGAATTGGTGGTACTGAATTCTGCCCTTTGCAAATTAAATCAGTGCTGCTGGGTTCCATACCCAGAAGACCTTCTGTTTCCTGCTGCTTTTATTATGCAAAAGCACCCACCTGTCCATCACCTGAACACTCATGTGACAGATTCCTGCAGCTACAGAACATTAGTGTAATTTTAACTTTAAAACCGAGCTGAACAATTACCTTATTATTCTTATCTGGTATCAAGTCTACGTCAAAGGTTTTGATCCACATAAAACTAGTAAGAAGATAGCGAAACCAAAAATCATACCTCTTTTTACTCCAGGAAGGGGAATAGCAACACCATCTTCATCTCCAGCTCCTCCATCAATCAGAGCCATGCTGCCAAATTCAGTCATTTTTCTCCGATCTAAGTACTCCTAGAGAAACACATAAGTTACACATTCATTGCACTGAAACTCCTCTCAAACATGTATATTAACTGAAAATTCTCCCTAAAATTCAGGAATCATCTAGCAATTATTTCCTTGCATTTTTTTCCAAAAAAAGTAGTCAACAGCATCCAACCACAGATGAGAATCAGGCTGCTCTGCTCTTAAGGCCTAGGAACAGCACAACTCAGTTTAGACTGTGGTTTCACATTATTATAATGTTGTTCTACTTAAGAGATACCGTATTTCCTCAGATGCAGCCCTACTCTTCCTCCCCCCCTTCAGGTTCCATAACTGCATCATGCTAATGGAAGGGCTGACAGCTACGCAAATGTTTTAGGGACCTCCCTGCTTTCCCATTTTAAAACATCTATCCCCTCCAGGATTGTTTTCTAAGCTGTCTGATTTCTGATATCCTTTTAAGCCACATGTTGAGATACATCAGCACAAAAGAGGGCAGCAGAGCAACAAAGGCTGCTCCACTGTTGTTAAAGGAAACATACTTGGAAACAGTCAAATACAGCCTGACATGAACACTGGAATAACCCTCCTTCTTCCAAAGGGATGTCAAAAAAGGTTACCAGAATTTTGTTCTTTCTGATGCTTTTCATCATTCACTTTAAAGGAACTTCATTTTGCATTTGGCAATATTCAGAAACCCAAGTTTGTAAAGGTCAGTGATGCTGTTCTGCATCCAAACTAAAATCCTTAATTTCTTTGCTAACACAAGCAACTGACAGCCAGGGAAAGTTACAAAACATTGATAATTTAAATTTTCTCATCAATTTTAAGTTAAGTACCAACTGATGTAACTATGCTTAAGAGCGCTGCCCATTCAGTACAAACGCTGCAATGTGACTTTAGTAGTTAGCTGAATGTCAGGAATTTTGTTTTCTGTTAAATATTTTCTTACTGCTCTCCTGCACAAAACTAAGAAAATGGACATCTGCTTAACAAAACATTCATGAATCCCATGCAACGAGATGTTACACCAAAACCCAAGGGGTGGGGGAGTGAAAAAACCTGACTCCTGTGGTCACATACCTCCATTGCATCTAAAGAAAAGTTGCATGAAATTTCAAATTTTTTCATGAGAATCTGCTCCTTTACATTATATATACAGACAAATTTTGACAATCCACCTGCCAGAATAGATTGACCATCTGCTGAGTAACACAGAGTAGTAAACGATCTAGTAAACAAAAACAGAAAGTAGTTAATTTCACTGCCACATTTGAGCTGGAAGACACAATAACCATTTCATAGGAAAAGTGGAGATCATTCACAAAATATGTACTTGACATCCAAAATATTTACCACATCAAGTACTTGGTGCTTGACTATGAATCACAAACAACAATTTTCTGAAGTACTTCCATGCTTCTGATTCTGACTGGCAGCTCAATGAATGAGCTCTCAGCTACACCCTACACTACGGACGGTCAGAAAAGCTAGAGAAAAAACTGTAACAATATGTTTTAAAGAAAGGGTTGAGAGCTCATCATAAAATAAACAATACATTTGGGAAAAAAGGTCATTGTTTCCTTTTTCCATTTTGTTTTGAGTGGGAGCAGTACAGGGAAAAAAAAGGAGAGGTTCAAGGGAAAAAGAATGAAACATGACTTCCAAATTGCACTTTGACAATACATAACTTGCCTTTAAACATTACTTCACATGCACAGTATTATGTGTAACAAACCCCACAGAATATAGAATTCTTTAAAAAAATGTAACAGTTTCTAAACACTAACAATAATTACATACAAGTGCCTACATAGCAAGACACCCACTTAAAAAACCTACCACATATAGCAAGTGAACAACTTGCCATGAGAAGCTCAATATTATGCTAGCAACCCAAGTTTATAACTGACAAAAAAGACCTGATCAGTAGGTGGACAAAGCAGAAGACAAGAAGGATCCATCCAGATGTCAAGCCAGGCAGTCGTTTAAAATCCAGCATCAGAATAAAAGTATTTGAACAGCAGATGCACTCTCAAATCTTCACACAACTTAAAAGGCACCTCTTTTCAGTGCAGTCTCATTTACTTACTTTCCCTTGGCTGATTGTTTGGCAGTTATTTTGTCAAGCTCCTTCCTTCCCATCTGAAGGTCATGCCTTCCCTCAATTGAGCCAGTTTGCACTGCACTTTCATGATCCCAAAATGTTATCTGTCCATTCAAAGCAGCAACTGCCAGCTCCTTGCCATCAGGACGGAAAGCAACAACAAGAACTGTAAAGAATTTGATCAACAGTTCAAAATGCTGTCAGGTATTTTTGAAATAAAATACACTATATTTTTCTAGGATCTTATCTCAAATAATAGAAGAGTCAGAGTAACAAGCATGACTACTTTTTCTCTGTAGAAAAACATTTGCATCTCTGGATGACATGCAAATGTTTAGTTAATTATAAAGCTAAAGCCAATATTAAATCAAAAAGATTTCTTGCATGGTTAACTAAATACTAGAGAGAACTATCTCAACTTTTGGTTTTCATTACCAAGAATGAGTGTCTGTATTTGCCTTGTTCATTCTTGAAATATTTAATAATATTTTTGTATTTGATAAAAGATGAAATAAAGGTTACCATCCGAGTTGAATATAAATGTCTCCTTGGTTCTCCAGCTTTCTAACATATCCCAGATCTTGACAGTTTTATCCCAAGAGGCACTAGCTAGAACACACTTCATTGGATTAAAGGACAAACTGCTTATGGGGCCTTCATGACCTGATAAGACCTAATAAGAGACAAATGATAACATGGAATTAGGTGAAAGAAACAAATTACTATAGTCTGCATCCAGTAAACTCTAAATACAGCAATGAAACCATGCCAGACTTGTCCACACATGCTTGAGTTCACTTTTGCACACGTGGCATGATGCATACCAGTGATTTCCAGCTTTTCATTTTCACCAGTTTCTGGGTTTTTTAAAATCACTGAAGTACAACCACTGCATAAACCTCTGCAACCATTCTTACGCATGCACAGGCTCTTTAGAAACCAAGACTTAGGAATACAGTGTGCTTCCCTCACCCCCATGTCAGAACAATCAGATTAACTGTGAAAAAGCAAGTAATTGCTCTTATAATTCATTGTGTCTTGCATCTGAAAATATTAAAGAAAAAACACTAGTAAGAACTGTGAATAAGAGTAATACAGATTTTTATAGCATAGAGCTTCTACTCCTCTCAAAAGAAATCAAGGAAAGAAACTAAAAACTCTGGAGATGCTCTCAAGTATACGCTGAGTTACTACAGTAATCAGTATTCAATAGCTATGTCAAATTAAATACATAAATTGCTTAGTTCATCTACTTGTACAAGATGTACGATAATGCTTAAGAATTAAAAACAGCAAGCGAGTTCGATTTGCTCAGAAGTACTACGTTCTTGCTTTATTACATCCACTCTGAACAGAATGCATTTCAAACTAGCAGCAAGACAGTGGGTTATTTCTCACTCTACACAAGAAAAACCTTCTACACAAGAAACTGTGCCCTGCTATGCTCCAGCAAAACTGTCCCTGAAATCTGTATCAGTCTTAGGACAGCACCTAAAATTTCTTCAGTACTTGTCAAAAAAAAAAACAAAAACCAAAACCAACCAAACCATCTAGAAAATAGTACCTCTAAAGAGCTACTGGAGGAGACTCTCATGTCCATGTGTTAGCTCAGCAATACTGGTGTTACTTCATCACCTAGAAAGAGCTCATCACTCCAAAATTCTAAAAAACATTTTCCCCATGAAAATCCAGGATAGCCCCCATGCGACAATCAAAAATTGCTGAGAGTAACATAAAGCAGCTCCAGCTCTCAAATGTAACAAACCATGTTGTACTAAAAACTTCCAACAAATCCCGAAATTACTTAGGATCATCACAATCTGTGTTACGTGTTAAATTCAAGCCCTCCAACACTGTAGGTCCTTACATCTAGCAGCCTCCCACCCTGCATTGACCAGATGAATATTTCAAAGGAATCCTGGGAACCAGCTGACACGATCTCACCACTGGAGTCCACAGCTAAACAAGAGAACTGACTTGGTCGTGGAGATGTAAAGGTACGAAAATTGCGGTATCTGTGGAAAACGTGAAAATTATGAAAATGTTTCAGGTAGATTTAAACATGTGATTTACCAACTTTCTTGAAAAGTTATTCTACTTGTAAAGTCTTTTATGCTATTGATGGAAAAAATATTATTTGAATAAAATTAGATGCAACATCTCAGCACAATTCCATGATTCAAAAAGGTATTAACAACTTGCAGAAACAGCAGCCAGAAATACTCAAACAGAAGAGTTTTCTTCTACTACAGAGTGTATGTCCATTCTTCAGAAAGCACAGGCTCATTTACACATCCAGTTCTGTACACAGTTATATCAAAATAGCTCAATCACTAAAATGATGGCAAGCGTTCTGTTATGTTATTCTGACCACCCTCTCCCCTTTGAGTAGCAGGGATGATAAAATTCCTAATTACTAAATATGAAACAAGAGTAAAACTGAAAAACAAAACAAAACAAACCAACCTCATCAATAAGCCAGTATTCACATTTGTGCAACTTCAACCTGAAATAAACAATCAGCAGTTCGCTATATTCTGGGGGACAGAAGCTAAAGACTACATGACACACAAAAGCCTTTATGAAGAATTACCTGTGTAGATCAAAAGCACGCACTGTTCCATCTAGGGAAGCACTCAAAATGACATAACCATTGGAAGTAAAAGTTACAGCAGTTACACCACTGGTATGTTCTGTAAAAGTGACAAAACAGAAGCTACTTGAAGTGTTCCACACTTTCACCTGCACGAGAGACAAGAAAAGCTTTATCAGAATTACCATCACCAGTTCAGACAGAATATAAAGATAAGGCAACAGAAGAACAAACCAATCCTACAACTCTACAATATCATAAAGGATTTTCAAAACTATCAGTAAGGAATTCTGTACAATTGAGACAAATAAGCCACAGCTCATCATTAAACCCCTAAAGACACATCAACAACATAAAAATCTAAGTGGAGATACACAAAATAAATTTTGAAAGAAGGTTAGTTTCCATGGAAAGCTGTAGCACTTATGGAGCACCTTCAGCTCCCAGGCTTCCTACTGTCTAATCAAGTGTCAAATTCAATACCATCTACAAAGCCATTCCAGAAGTTACAATTGATAAATTTATTTTTTCTTCCTTGAAAAAAGATGCTATGCTTTTAGCTACATGCAGTTTGAGACTTCTGGGGTTCAGCCAATTTTGAATCCAAATGGCAGAAACCATGAAGTGGCAGGTCATTTTCTGACATTCACAAGTTTTGACAGGAAACAAGATACTATCTTTGTCCCATTTACCTGCCAAGAGACTGTTGGATTACACTACAAACCGTCTTTAGATAACCAACAAAGGTACCTGTCACTGCAGTACAAGTCACTCACGAGAAGCTAATTTTTCTTTAAAACCACCCCAAACGTCTGCAATTGTACATTTCAGAAAAATCTCATTAGGGATTGCAATTTTATAAACAATATGAAATTAATTTCACATCAAAACCATTTATTAAAAGGATGTGAATTTGGGCAAAGTTCTTTCATTCCAAAGTCTCATGGAACCATTACAAGCATATGTAAGTTAACAGTTAATAAATTATATCTTTTTGCATTTATGGTGATTGCCACCTATGATGATTAAAAAATCATCAGCTAAATAGCATAAGTGATGCAATATGCAAAGGATACCAGTAATAATAAATCAAAATACATATATTCAAGAGAAAACTCAAAACACTTAAGGAGAAAAATACACGACTTTATATTAAGAAAAATATATATTAAGCTACAGTAAAGGAGCTTTTTAGATAAATTGGAAATTCAAGCTCTTTACTACGTTATTAAGACTTAAGTTGGTATCTCATTACTACTGCCCCCACTTACTTTCCCATCCTCCCCTCCAGTTACAATGTATTGTCCATCTGGAGAATATGCTAATGAAACCATGCTGTTGAAATGTCCCTGCTGCTTCAGCACGTAGGACTCGCTTTGCCATTCCCACACCAGAAGCTGACCCAAACCTGTAAACACAGGAGGATTAACCAGAATTATGAATACAGTGACGCTGCAAATGCAAGCATTAAAAAAAGGTTGATACAGACAGGCTGCATTATGCACCTGTCAATACTAACAAAAGACCTTTCCCTTTTATAAGTTCAAGGCAGTTTTCCTCAAAAAAAGCAGGACTGTTCCTTGGATTAACATCCTCAATTCTACAACAGCAATGCTATCAACCAGATGATAAATGCTATGGAAAAAAAAGTAGGGCGGCACATACAGGTATAATCTTGATTACCACATAAACCATTATGGACTGGGTAGGAATGCTGGAACATACAGGCAGCTTTGAAAAATTACATGTGCAACAAGCAGCAAAGAGAGACTGGGTGCAGAATAAATATTATAAATTATGAAGGCTATGGGCTTTATAATAATTCTGCTAGAGTTTTCATATTTGACATACCTTTTTTTTTTTTTGCCTTTGTTAACACAACACTTTACTGAATCACAGGAATTCTGTGAGAAGAAACTGATTAGGGATACTTGCTTTACTATATCTAGACACTATAGAGATGAGACTATAAATTATTAAACAAAACTAACATTTGGAGTCAAGATGAGTAAGAGGAATTAAGGCTTGCATGCCTACAACATTCCTCATTTTTCCATGAATACAGACCAAAAAAAATTGACAAACCTGAACATCCAAAGGCAATCCAGTCACCAGTACAGTTGATAGAAACAGAAGCTATCCTTTGGTCTGAAATACTGAAGAGTGAATCACTCAATAAACAAACTTGTGCTTTCATGCCTTGTGTGATAAAACTTCAAATGTGGGGTTTATTACAGATGTTCAAGCAAGTTCTTTGATTACTGAACTTTTGTATTACCGTAACATCAAAAACCTCACACAAATTCTTGCCTTGCTATACTTTGGTGTTCTTGCAAGAACATCAAACAGGCAATACTGCCTTATTCGGAATGAAGACAGAATATCCACACAACAACCAAAGATGTGCTTGCCAGCACAGAGTAAAACTCCCCACATTCAAGAAAGAGAAAAAAAATATTTTTTTAACCAGGAAAATTATGCATTCTTTAGCATCATACAGCAATGGAAACTATTTTTTCAACTTAGAGACAATTTACAGATATTACATATGCAGAACTTCCCCCTTTCCTCCAGTATTGTCTTTATTTTCTACAAAGAAGCTAAGAACAAAGTTCACAATATTAAAGAAACCTATCACCAACAACTAAGCATGCAGGAGTTCCTAACCGAAACTCTTCCATAATAAGCTATGGAATGCAGCTATATAGTATTTTTTAGGTACCTCTAACTGATTCCACCTTTCCAGAAATTACAATACTAAATAGACACTCCTGTTTCAAGATTTTTACTCTGATTATTCATCCTTCAGTATTAAACATGGTTATTTCTCAAACAAGAAGCCTCCCCAAAAAACATATCCCCCACACAAAACCAAATAAACAAAAAACCCAACAACCCCATACCTCACCTCAACGAGTGGATCAGATTGAAATCTGGAAGCTCATGGAGGTGAAAGATTCCAGAGGCAAAACCAGTGACTAAAAGGTGTGTTTTCTTGTGATAGGCTGCACATGTCAGGTTATTAAAATCTCCTTCCTTATTAAAAAAATACCTGTCAGCAAGAAAGTTAGAAGCAAACTGAATGCGAAAAAAAAGGATGGAATTACAGATGCATTTCAATACAGGCCAAATAATTCTGATCAAGGTATTCTGCAATAAAACTAAAAAGCAGTAGTTCCAGAAATTACTAAATTTATGTATTTTACATAGCCAGTGAAAGACAATTCTCTTCATCAATGTTTACAGCTGCTACAGTAATCTGATCATCAGAAGGGACACCTGATCACACACAATGAAAGGAACTCCACTGTCCACTTATTATCATCTAATGCCTTAATGCTGATGGCTCCGTGCATTCACTGCTTATCCTTCTATATGCAAGTCCTCTTCCAGAGGAATTTAATTAATGGAATTGAAGCAACAGTTGTAAATACTACTGCCTAGAGAAGATCTTCTCAGTTTGTAGCTTTCTCTCTTACTGGAATTAAACAGATAAGCACCACATATGATAAGTCAAATAAAAAGAGTATCTGAACATTATCCAACAGCTGTACACTCTGAATTCCTCCAGTCTGGAAGTGATGTTCACTAATGCTAATTCCACCATGGGTTGGGGTAGGGTACTTACTTTAAACTTCCTTGACTGTCAGACTAAACAGAAGCCTGATGTCAGGTGCTCCCAGATGGTCCCTACATGCATCCTGTATCTCCTTCAACTCCACTGACAAGAGATTGCCTATGAATATTACCCTTCTTCAATCAAAGGTAAATGCTGTGACTATCTTACAATTCTCTTTGTAAGCCACACCTCCTTTGCTACTGACAGACATGGAGATCCTTCCAGAAAGCATCTCCAAAAAGTTCAAAGAGGCTGATGAACTATCTTTATCAAACACTGCTGTTACCTCTTGAAGTCAACCAACCTCTTCTTGCAAGAACTCAAAGTCTCTAGACTTGAATCACTTACTTTGCAACACGTGAATATTTAACCTTTTCTCTAGTCTCTTGTTCACTTGGATTGGCTTTTCCATGAATTTCTTCACCCTTTGGCTCTTCAAGAAACTCTTCATCATCTCCTGCTGCATCCTTTTCTCTAGCTGCATTTTTAGGGGGCATGGACTTCAACCCATCAAGCTCTGTATCACACTGCCACACACAGAGAGCTGCATCCTGGCTAATTGTGTACAGCTAGAACACAAACACAGAATTACTGTACAGTACCTGTGTTTTGTACTCTGGTGTCCTGTTACAAATACAGACAAGCAGAAGCGTTAGTAAATCTGCACTCTATTATAATAATACATTACTTAGTTCTCTAGAACTCAAGGTCCTTTCAGAAAAATTCACTTGCCCTGAGAAGTGGTGATTTACTTTACCTGCCTTAATGTAATTTTTGAAAAGACCAATGGCCATTTGATTACCAGTTACCATTGCAGCTGATTATTTTTTCATATTAAAACTGTTATTTTTGGACAGAGTTACTTTATGTAATTTACTCTCCCTCCTAAAGTTTACTTCTTCAAGTACTCATGGTGTGGTAAACTCCCAATCATAGCTGAGGAGTTCAGACATATTACTTACGTATTTTCTCAATTCTGAGATATTATCCAAACAGTTATCATCATCCTTATCTATAGATAAATTTTATTATTAAAATAGTTGAAGCAGAATACTAAGAATGCTGTGTGATTATACATACATCTAGACTGTTCTCTTCAAAAAAGCAGGCAACTATTACATCCTTGTGCCCTCCGAGTGAGTAGTAGATCAAGTTTGCCCATCGTTCTGCTCCGAACACCCATGTAGACATGTCCTTGCTCCCTACTGCGAAGCATCTACAAGAGAGAAGGCAATCTGAATTAGTATACTGGTTTGCAAAACTTTTGATGGAGTGGAGAACATTATGAGCAAGAAGACACCAATCAGTAACTTAGAAGCAATTCTACACACAACAGAGCTTTAAACTGAGGTTGGCAACTCTAGCAAAGGTAGATGAGCTGCCCGCATGCCTAAATATGTTCCTTTCATACATAACTAGGCATTTTCAAGCAAGAATCCACTGTTGATCCTTGCACATTTTATACTTTCTAGTCTGCCTAAACACATTTTTCTTAATTCAACACGGAATGAGAAACAGAAGAACCAGAAAGAGTTCTTAAAGCTAGTAGAATACTAAGCAAAGAAAAGAGACCGCAACATGCATGTGAGTATTAACAACATGAGCAGGTAGATACTGCTTCAGTTTAACAACTCACTTGGAATCATCAGTCCAGTCAATACAAGTTGTTTCATCATATGGACCGTAGTAAGATTTGTCCAGAACAAATGCATTAAATTCTCGTTTCTTCCCAGGAGCATGGTACATAAGAGCAACATTGTCTTTTGTAATCACAAATTTCCTGTCATGTGTGGGAAAAAATTGCATATAAAGTTGTTAAAGCAAGCAACTGTTCAGTACAGACTGCAATATAACAAAACAAAACAATGTTAAAAATGGCTACTGTGCTATTGAAATTATAAATATAGACCGCTTTTGAGTGAGACAAAATTATTTCCAGGTTGTTATTACCCCCCTACTTACATGACGTAAGACAAAAAAACTTCAGTAAAAATCACTTCAGTTGAATAATGAAATACTGGCTCTCCAATTCTCACAAAGGAAAAAAAAGTTCAAACATTCAAACCAGAATATTCTGTTTCAACCTCTCTTCACCTTCACATATCAGTCACTTTCAGCAATACAAATCATCTGCACCCCTGTTACACATATCTTTTAATCTGGTCCTGCTGCCAGTATAATTCCCTAACATAGAACTGTGATTCCAACTTTCACACAAAAACCTCATTCAAGATCACTTTAAGTCAATCCAACTGAGAAATGCTATCAAGAGGGGAGCTTTGCACTTTTTCGTCTAACTCTTCTGACACTTGGAACATTTATGACACCAAGTTTCAGACCTGTGATCATGCAGTTAAGACATACAGGATGTAAAAGGAAGCACTGGATTCAGAGAAATGCCTCTTTCAGTAGCACAGTTGTCTTAGGCTAACTCAAATACTGACCTCAGTCAGTAGTAAAACTGCACTGACACAAGTGCCATTGTGCAACCTGCAGCACTGACTGTCTCCCTGTGTGCTCTCTCACCTCATGCCACACGTAAGAGCAGTTAAAACTCACAGCAAACCTTCTACATTACAAAGAGTCTCATCACAGACAACATGTGTTATAGGCAACTTTCCTGACAATACATGTTTCCAAGGCTTTGCTTTTCCTCATTTCTTCCTCTCTCAACTTTACAGATGAAATGCCCCCAACACTAACCAGTAAGGAACATCCCAGGTTGGTCAGAATGTCTTCAAAATCACAACTAGTTTATGTGATACTTTCTGTTGTTTTGTTCTAAAGCACGCGCATTTAACTTACTTGCCATCAGGGGAAAAGCTCACACTGTGAACTGGCTTGTGAAAGTAAAAGCGATGTATCACACATTTCCCAACCAAACTGACAAGCAAGGCAGCTCCCTCTGTAAGCACAGGAAAAGAAGGACTGTGGAAATAATCAAATTCCCATAGAAACTTGACATGGGTTCAGCAGCAGCAGTCATTTTTGTCCTTTTTGATAGGTGTTGCAGAGCTGTGGTTTTGATTTTGGGCCTGGGAACATCACTGATAACACCAGTGTTTTCAGTTACTGCTTGGTAATGTTTTGGTCTGACCAAGGACTTGCTGAGTCTCATGCTCTGCCAGGGAGGAGGGGAAGCCAAGATGAGGCCAGGGGGAAGAAGAGACAAGGACACCTGACGCGAACTGACCAAAGAGGTATTCCATACCACAGCACGTCCTGTCCAGGATGTAAAAACGGACAGCAGAGACCTGGAAGGGTGGGGGTGCACTGCTTGGTAGGGCTGAGTATAGGTGGTGACCAATTGTATACTTTTCCCTTGTATTTGCCTTGTCATTATTATTATTGGTGGTAGCAGTAGTGGTTTTGTGTTATACTTCAGTTACTAAATTGTTCTTATCTCAACCTGTGGGAGTTGCATTCTTTCGATTCTCCCTCCCATCCCTTCAGGACCAGAGGAGAAGAAAGAGAGAGGAGTGAGTTAGCAAAACTGCATGGCTGACTGGACTTAAACCATGAAAAAACCATAAACTTAGCAAGCTTTAGTTTCTTTCCTTAAGCTGGGGGGAAATACTACCTCAGAAAGGTTTCATGACAGTGTGCTTCATAACATTAACAAGATAAATATAATCAAAATTACAATTCGCTACCTAAATTCTGTAAGTAAGTTATTTTTAAGTTCTGTAAATAAAGATATCTTCCACAGAAATTCTAATATAATTTTTAAAGCAGAACACTTCTGATTTGTGTTAAGGCTGAATACCTAGCAATACACTAAGTATTCAACTTCCCCTCTCAAAACTGTATTTTCATGATGTTCTTTTACAAAATAAATGCCTCCTTTATAGAAGTACCTTCATCAATCAGAATGGCAAGACTTCCATCTGGAGAGAGACCCACACACACAATATTAAGCCGTGTAGCCAGTGGGAATGTTTCACATTTATTACTGCAAGAAAAAGACAAAACAGTAAATTTGGTATGAGAACATAGAAATAACAGTCATCTTTGGCTACAAGGAAATATGGTTTGATACATTAAAGCCATAGAACACACCTAGATGTAAAACTCCCATGAATTTCTTTAGCTTTCACAATCCCATAAATACCAACATTGTACGAAACGAGTTCCTGACCAAAATACCAGCATACTGAGCATCAGTCATAACTCTGGCCTACAGGAAAGGGCAGATGACAGCCTAGACCTTAATACATACAAGAAAACATAGAATGGTTTGGGTTGGAAGTGGCCTGTAAGGCCATCTTAGTTCCACCCCCCATTGCCATGGGCAAGGACACCTTCCACTAGACCAGGTTGCCCAAGCCCCATCAAACCTGGCCTTGAACACTTCCAGGGATGGCGCAGCCATAGCTTCTCTGGGCAAGCTGCGGCAGTAGCCTCACAGAAACACATAAGAAAACCATACAATTGAATCCAACACGAATCATCTTTCCCCTTTTTTTTTGTTTCTAACACACGCTTTTACATACTTCTTATCCTATGCTCCGTACGGACCTATGTATGGAAACCTACACCGTGCAACGCTTCGACGATTACTCTACTAAGCAGGATTCTATCTTTCAACGTTAAGCCACAGTAATTCAGGATGTTTTACACCGCAAACCATCCTGGAGAGCCCCAATCCGCAACAGCCACAGCGGCGACGCAGGGAGCACTGCACCCACTTCCCACGGACAACACGGACTTGACTGCTGCCGTGCCGTGCTGTCCACAGGCGGTCTGGGTAGGGGCTGGCGGAGAGCTAGGCCTGAGGGGAGGCACGGAGGGAAGAAACAGACGCTGGGGCTCGCTTACTTCTTCAGGTCGAAGACGGAGATCCTGTTCCCCACGGGGCTGATGAGGGAGCTGCCATCACGGGTGAAGCTGAGATTCCCGCGGCGGTACACGGTGCCTAGCAGGCCGGAGAACTGCGAGGGAGAAGGAAAAAGGAAATGGGGACGGCGGTTAAGAAAGCAGTGGGAAGGCAGCAGGGTCGCACGTGAGCGGCACTCACCCGGTACGCGAACTTCATGGCAGCAACGCCGGCACGTAAAGAACGCGTGCAGCCACAGGCAGCACGGGCGGACACGGAACTACGACAGCGCCAGGGCGGGCAGTCCCGCGCATGCGCACGGAGAGGAGGCGGTGGCTTCCCGCCGGCCTTCCGCTGGAAAGGGGGGAAACTGATGCCCGAAGCGAAGGGCTCTGTGGTTCAGCTCGTTCTGTAGTGTTTGGTCTACCCCCTGTGCATTGGCACAGCCCATGTCATCACCCGGCCTCCGCCGCCAGGGGCGCGTTTCAATTCAGTCGCTCTCAGTTTCCTTCGGGGTTACGGTTATTTGGTTTATGGCTCCGGCCTCGTAGGCATGCCAGGGAGGCGGAGGGGGAGTTCGAACGGAGAGCGGCGGGATTGTGCGCGTGAGGTTCCCCAGCGGCAGCGGAACTGCCCCTGGGACATAAAAGTGAAGGCTCTTCTAGGTGAAGGTCCTGGAGCACAAGTGTGGTAGGCAACGACTGAGGGAACTGGGGTTGGTACTCTGGAGAAGGCCCAGGGGTAATGTTACCACTCTACAACTACCTAAAAGGAGATTGCAATGAGGTGGGGGTCTGTCTCTTCTCCCAAGTGATAGGACAAGAGGAATGGCCTCAAGCTGTGCCAGGGGAGGCTCAGACTGGGAAGAATTTTTAGGACTGCAATCTGGTATTGGAACAGGCTGCCAAGGGAAGTGGTGGAATCACCATCCCTGAAGTGTTCAGAAGCCATATAGATTAGGCCCTTAGTGACATGGGTTAGTAGTGAACTTGCCACCTTAAAGATCTTTTCCAACCTCATCAATTCCATGATTCCAAAAGGGGCAGCGCAGAAGGGGGCCCTGTGGGTGCTGGGCAGCTCCTTCTCAGAATGGCAACCACTGTCAGACACCTGGAGTGCATGCTTTAAAGTGCTGTTCTAAATACAGACCCTCAGTTAAGCTTAGAAAGCATTCTCCTGTTAAATTAGCTTTGGCTAAAATAGATGAAGCAATCGCTCCTTAAAAGTTCAATAGAAGTCACAGCAGCAGAGAAGTTGATCTCTTTTCAAAACATGTATATTTAGAACTGTAACGCTTACAATTTCATTAAACAATCTTAGTACAATGTGTTTGATCTAACAGTATATTACAGAACAATGAAAAATGATTTAATAGCAAACCATGAAAATGGAATTAATTATAATACCTGCAGTGTCAAAGTCACTAACTTGTTACCTTTTCCAGTCAAAAGAATCCCAGTCATTCACACTATGTGATGCTTTGGGTTTTATCCAGAATAAAATAGTATGATTCCCACAGATAGGGCATTCCTTCACAGAAAGAAGATGCATGACAGTTTTAGCTAGTAGGTCTACTTTATACATCTATTTAGATACACTTTTTAAAAAAAAATAACAAAAATTAATAATAATTAAAAAAGTTTAGACCAGTGCAGGGTGTCTATTCATTTTTCAACTTAATTGCTATTCTTTTGGGAAAGATCATTTGGGTTTTCCTTTCCCTTTAAAATTTAGCAGAACCTGAGTTTAGAGAAAAAAAAAAACAAAACCAAAACTAAACCCAAAACCACCAACAATTAACTTTTCTAATGAGCAGTTCCTCACTTTAGTTTTATTGACAAGTATTTGATATGGGACCATTTTCCTCTGTGGAGTCTGTTGACAACGCACCATTATAGTTCTGCAAGTAGAAAAGGTCATTCTCACATTAAATGCACAAGTTTCAATATCAGAAGCAGGGCATCAGGAGTTGTAATTTTTCCAGTCACAGGTGGATTTGCAACATTCACAAAAATTACGCTTTTTTTATTTTTACATTTTTTATTTACATTTCAGATATAAATAATGAAATTCTTTAAGTTACATGTTTTAACTTTGCTTCACAATTATTCTACATCTGCAAGCTTTCCTATATCAAACCAACCTCTTTCTTCCATCACAAATGCGGAAGTCTGGCCTCTAATCAGTAATAATTACACGACTCCTATATGATGAAAGGTTGACTGTTCAAGTATCACATCATACTGAAATTTTTGCCCCAATTTAAAAATTGAGGCAGCAAACCAAGCCACTTAGAAATGGTAATAAAAGAAATTAATCTGGGAACTCAATAAGCCAAATAATTTATTATTAAATTCTATCAATATCTTTCTTTGGTAAGAACTATGCAACCCAACCCCCACCCCAAAAAAAATCATATAATATGTGACATCACAGTGTCTACTCTGTGAAGGAGAAAGCCTCAAAAAATGAAGGAATTTTGTTCTGTTAAGATTGTTTACAGCAGTAGCTCTTCCATGCCTCTAAGTATGCAAATGATGGAAGTTTAATAAAAAATTGCAATGGCAGGAATTAACAGTGATAAACAAAAAAACAGAAAAACAACTATTACACCAGGGAATGTGCTGTTGTACGCTTTGTTGTGTTTCTGGCACATGTGGAAAAGCTTGTAAATTACTAAAATAAAAATCCAAGATTTAGATAATTACATTGTCCAACTCTAAATTCTAAAATATGTAGGAAGCGTGAAATGAATCTCTCAGCTGCCAGTCAAAAAAATAAAGAAGTGGTCCAAATATTTGGATTTTTTGCTTTTGTTGCCCTGTGTTGTGAAGCAGGATGTGACTGAAGGGAGAAAACCCAATAGCTCACACAAAACCTACTAAAGTGGCAATATAAACTAGCTGACACAAGCTTCACTGTACATTTAAATTGATACAATTGTCTGGTGCTTCCATGGCCAATACATGTTGAGTGCCACAGATCTCAGAGTTAAGAGCGTTACAACAAAGACTAATTGGGGTCAAAATCCTTTAAAGTGCTTTCATATCCAGTTTCTAACGGGTTTTATTTTCCATGTTTTCATAGAGAGTTGTCACGTGACACTGACTTCCAGAACATGGTCATCCTTGCTGGGAATGACAAGTATTTGCATACCCGTGCTGCAGTTGAATACCTGACCAGATGAGAAGGATTGCAGACGGGGCATTGGCAAACCTTTGTGTTCCCCACTAGCTGCAGAATGCAAGCTACCTCTGCTCCTGATGCTGCTACTGTCAGCTTGATCATCCACATTCTTGTCCACAGAGATGTTATCGTTTTCAATCCAGCTATCTGTTTAAAACAAAAACCTGCAGTTTTATTCCATGGAGTGGTTAAGCAACTTCAATCAGAGCTCAGATGCACAGTCAGCTTGCCACATGTTAGCAGTTACTAGTCATTCCTGCTGATGTTAATTGTCTGTGCACACTTTTGGCCAGCAACAGAGGTAACAAGAGTGAATTATACTGGTTTCTAAGGAGAATTTAAGTAGCATTGCCTCACATTTGTCACAGGCTAGAAGGGTGCACATTGTTCGTGGGGCTCTGCTGACAAATGCTAAACTTCTTGTAGGAGTGAATTCTCAAATACAGCTCTGGGACTACTCAGCAGTACAGATAAATAAACTCAGTGGTTGTGGCAATTTAACCTCTTCATCCAATATGGTTTGTATGCCACAAATTTTCAACAGTTCAAGACCAGGTTGCTCCAAGCTCTATCCAACCTGGTCTTGAACATTTTATCCTTTCAAAAAACTGGGAAAAAAAATTCTAGTTCTAAAAGCGAATGAAGACACAGTAGATGTGCAGTTTACAGACAACAAAACCATAGGATTAGAGGGTTATCAAATATTTTTCACTTGATTAGAAATCTACTGGCAACTAATTTGCACAGTAATATTTTAAGAAAGTATAAGAAAACACATTATTATTCCTCCTTGCAGAGGAATAAGGCTGCAACCCAAATTCAAAGTTCCCATTAGAGCAACATTTTGCAAATTTCAAGTTAGAACTGTGCACAAGTTAAACAGCAAAGACACCTATGAGTACTTGGTCAACATACTTCCTAGCCTTGCTTCTCTCTTTACACAACAGCATAACAGAAGCAGAATCATTTCTGTAAGTAGCCATGTAGTTAAGACAGCTTTACCAGCATCAAGTTGTGTAGAGTGAGCAGAATGGTGAGGGAGGTATTTAAATAATCTGACATCAGGAAAAGGTAGGTATCCAGCAAACAGAGGCATCACTTCCATGTGGACTTTGTGAGTTGCTTGAGCTGCTACAGGCATCGATATCACACCAGAACTTTTCCCACAGACTGCCCAGTTACTACTGTTGTCAACAACTGCAAGAATAAACAGCAAACACTATAAAGATCTTTTCTGAAAAATAAAGAACACAGTACAGTTTTAGAGCACTTTTAAAATTAGTATTATAGCAATATCTAAAAGCTCATCTGCTTTTATACGTGCAAAGCTGTGCAAGGTAATTAAAAACAGCCCTACACAAAAGGTAACATAGTTAGGCCTCTAGCAGGTCAGACTGGATCAATATTCTACTTGAAGACAGATTAATGATCAAAACTAAAATGTTCTCAGTCTAGCCAAATACATATTGCTGAGTAGCCAAATTCACAATACAAGAACATATGCCATAAAAAGCCTGGTAGATATCATTATCAAGATGAAACTACTGGGGAGTTTTGTCAATATACTAAAGAAAAATATTCTTACCCTCATACATCAGTTTTGTTGTGCAATATCCATCTGATTCTGTTAATGCTTCATCTCTGTCAACTTCTGAGAGGTCAACAAGTCGGGTGATTGACACCTCTAAAGAGCAGAGTGAGCCTGTTTTACAATACTCTGCCCCCAATGGTGGGAAAATCTCAGTTTTCACATGATACAATGTCTGTCAGGAAGAAAACAGTGCTGTTGTCAATAAAAAAGAGGTGTTATATTTGTGTTTAAACTGAATTGAATGATTGATAAAAGACAATCTTAGACATCCACATCCTATTAAATAGCTTTAGTGCTGAATTCAGTTGTAAGTAATGCTCACTTCATTATCTTCCTCAGTTTGAGAAAATAATCAAGCCAAATTTGATTAAATCTATTTTTGATACCAGCAGCAAGCACACCATTTTCCCCTCCAGTTTTGTGCTTAAACACAGCCTTTCAATGCTCCTGAATGGGCAATAATCTTACTATTTATACAAAATATATTAAAAGTGTTTCTTGGCTCCTCGCTTCCCAAATACTCAAATGCTGATTAATACAGAACCGCTTCATCACTCTTACAATCGCTGTCCTCAGAATAATGGTGCCCATGTTATCAAAGAGCTAATTTTTAATTACTATGAAAATTAAATTTCTACCAACCCCACACTGTTTAGCACAATTAGTTATCTTTGAAAACTCCAGAAAAATGCTGATACAGATGCCACCAAATGCTAGTTATGTGCCAGTAGGTAAAAAAAAACACAACCAACCTAAAATATTGCTCAATGACAGATTCTAATAGGTAAATAGACAAAAAGATTTGACCAAATGAGAATCTTCTAATGTTGCTACTTTTGACCCAAGCATCACATAGGGTAGCACAAGACTGAATTAAGAGATGAGATTAATTAATGTCGATATAATTTTGTATTAAAGATGTTCTACCTAGTCTGTAGTCTTCCCAGCTGATGAAAGCAATAAAAAGTTTGTCCATAAAGGGAAAGAAGAAACATTTAAGATAATGGTCTAGAAAACACTAAATATTTCATTAGGGGAGCTCATCCTAAGCACTGAAAAAACAACTAAAATGCTTTTTTAATAGCAAAGATTTTTTTGGAAATTGCAGTTTGCTTTGGAGACCACAGTCTTAAACCTGCAGGGAAAAAGCAGCTCTAATCTATGGGCAGCCTCCATGGCACAAGCCCAAGAAAGTAAAAACACAATAAAAAATGAAACAACATAAGTACACTTGTACAAGTACTTGTGCTTCCTCCCCACAGTCCAGTGGCAACTATATAATTCCACCATAGCATATCAAGCTTCGGTTCTACTGTTCAACAAGCTGGCTTTGCAATGATTCAGTGTCAGTAGCAGTATTATGAGGTAAAGAGAAGTGGTTTGAATGTATCTCTTGAATTTCCCTTTCCACATATTAGGAAACCATATTTACTTAACATATGCTATACCTAGAAGAGTACTTACGAAAAAATTTTCCACTTGGAATTCATAAGTGAACGGCTTCAGGGTAATAGACTGTTCTTCAGAGGTAGCTGGACAAAAGCTGACTGAAAACAGGCACTGCAAGGAGAGAGGAAGCTCTTTTGTCCATCTCAATTCCCATACAAAGAATATCGACTGCTTACTGTATATGACCTGAAAGAGAATGTTTACAGTATTAGCTCCTTCCTTCCTCTGAGAAAGGAGTGGAAATGCACATACATAAGTTTGTCTTTTGTGCCATTAATATCATTTATAAAACCATATTACCTGTTTAGTGTTAAATAAATCATTAAGGAAAATATACAACCAAAATAATGGTTTGTTATTTTTCTTTTTTAACAAGGCATGCCTAATTAAAAGGGATACATTTCACTGTCAGAATGAATGTTTCAAAAGGGACTAGTTCACAAATCAAGTATGTGTGAAACATATTTTATTCAAAAGCCCAATTTAATACAAGATTAATAATGTTTGTGTATAGTTTTCCTAGGCACCAAGAACAACCAATTTAATATCATGTTCAGACTGAAAGGCTGAAAGAAACTTCACGGGGACTGTTTTGCAACTTTACAGCCGTATTTAACTGGAAAACCGCCTCTATCCCATTTTTTTTCCTAAAACCTCATGACAAACTGTAGCTGTAAGATGAACAAATTAAATGTTAACAGTGATATTAGTGATACTGCATTTGTATAGCTGTTGCTCAAGCAAGTATGTAGTACTTTGCATGAAGCAAATGACAAAGTTTGAAAATTTACCTAATAATTCTTTGCAGCTTTTAGAACTTAATCTGAGATCTACAGGTGTAAATGCCTTCTAAAGCGTCTCTAAGAGTCAGAGGACTATAAAGGTCTGAACTAACATCAGCTATCCAGTCTTATTACAAAATCTATGTGTATAAATTGTAACAAGAACTTTCATCTAGCTGTTCTGCCAATGAGCTCATAAACCACTGAGTGAATCTTTTACCTGTTGAGATTCAGGGTTCAGAGGTACCAGCTGCAAATCTGCATAGTCAGCAGAATTTTTCAGGCTGTTGCCAGAAAGCTCGAAAGAGAGTTCTGACAAATTCTGTACACAGACTTGCACGTATTTCCTGAAAAACATGACACGGTTTGTTCAACAAAAGTTGGATAGTTATACTAGAAGAGTACATGTCCATAAATTGTTTTCAAAGTACACAGATCAAGCAAGAACAGAATATGTTTTCCTCAATGCTTCCGAATCTATAGAAACAAAAAACAAAGAAGAGAGGAGTGCCACAAGGATGATGAGGGGGCTGGAGCACTGCTTGTATGAAGACAGGCTAAAAGAGTTGGGGTTGTTCAGCCTGGAGAGGAAAAGGCTGTGTGGAGACTTCATAGCAGCCTTCCAGTATCTGAAGGGGGCCTATAAGGATGCTGGAGAGGGACTCTCCATCAGGAACTGTAGTGACAGGAGAAAGGGTAATGGATTTAAATAGGGGAAGTTCAGGTTACATATAAGGAAGAAGTTCTTTACTATGAGAGTGATGAGGCACTGGAACAGGTTGCCTAGAGTGAATCATCCACCCCTGTCAGTTTTCAAAGACAGTCTGGACAGGGCCTTGGGTGACATGGTCTAGGGTGGGGTGTTCCTGCCAATGGCAATGGAGTTGGAACTAGACGATCTTAAGGTCCTTTCCAACCCAAACCACCCTATGATTCTATGAAGAGCTACACAGGAGCAGGCTAGCTTAGTTTAAATACACAGAAACAGGGTAGCTTGGTTTATCTTGTGGTCTTATTTCCAGAATAGCTGAAACCACAAATTGGTTTTACTGTTATGAAAGGACAGTAGCGGAAATGCACAAGCTTCCAATGGGAAGCTGCATAAGATAACAAAAGCCCAGTTTAAAAAAAAGAAAAAAAGAAAAAGGAAAGGCTGCTATAAATATTACTTATGAAACTCCAGCTCTATATTTTATAGAAGAAACAAACAATAAATACTTAATGAGTACATTACCGTTTCCCAGCTGACAATAAGGAATGCCTGGCATTAAAAGGTATGCAGAATGTTAATGCAATAATAGTGGAGTAAATCGACCAAGGACAATCAATGGTTACCTAAAGGAAGAGAGAACAAAGTTCTTATTTGTAATGGTCTTTGGCATAATGATTTCTCTTTTCTTCTCATTTCTAAGCAAAACTTACCTCAGCAAGTGTCTACAGCTAATGCATCCAGAAGGGAAAGAAGGGGGAAAAAATAAAAATCAGTATGCCAAAAACTAATCTCACAAAATATTAGGGGTTTGTTTTCCTCTGTGCAGATTTTAAAATCTCAAGGAAACTTTTCCTGTGGAAACTGACATACCCAGTTCTGAAGACTAGAAATAAAGGAAGGGGAACAGAAGAAAGGACGCTAAGAATACTTATCATTTTAATACAATGATCTGATAAAAGGTCAGTATCAAAGAAATTTCTATTAAATTACTGAAATGTCTTGATAATACTTGTGTATATTAAACAAAGGCTCCAAATACTTAAAAATTGTATTTAATGTTTATTTAACTTAAAGCAATACACTTAACTGAAGAATTTCTCCTAAAGTGAATGCTGCCATTCTTGCAACTGTAAAGCATCTAACAACATATTTCTGGATGCAGAACAATAAAACAGATAAACATTTTTTGTCACATCATATTTTAGCAATGCTGATCTATAGCTATTCCTGTTTACCTGACTCTTAACACACAAGGATACGTGGCAGCACACTTGGTCAGTTTTAACAAGGAGCAACACTGTGAAAGTTGGTACTCCTGGTTAAGATCATTTTGTTGCCAGCTGAAGAGGCTTTTTTACATACTGCTTATTTTATTCACCATTCATAATTATAATAAAATGTTACCTCCAACTAAATAATGTGACAGCTTGAAGCACTACAGTGTTAAGCACTTCAACACAGCATACAGCTTCTCTGCACGTGGAAGAAATACCTTCCCAATGACTTAGAAGGGAGAATCTGAAGACCACCATAGCACCTTTTACAAAGGCATGAGTGTCCTTCATCCTATGTAAACTCTGACCATTAGAACATTAAATCTCAGACTGTTAGCCAGTGGAACAGCTGGCAGTAAACAGTATATATTTCTGCTTATGCTTATAGGGGCTACAGAACTGATGGACGGGGTACTGCTACAGTCTACCTGGACTTGTGCAAAGCGTTTGACACTGTCTCACATGACATCCTTGTCTCTAAGTTGGAGAGACATCAATTT